>JANHAO010004877.1:0-23477 GCA_026873985.1 Saraca asoca | reverse complement strand
GTAAAAAGTGAAAGCATATACATATTTATTATTATTTTAAAGAGAATTTTGTTGGGCTTTTAGTCTAGACCTGATCCACATACATCAATTTTCAATACAGATTAGGCTCACAAATGGGTCTGTAAGATTGGCCGATCATGAGTTAACAATTTAAATCTAAACAACAACATTAATTATATATAAAGATAATATATATTTTAAACATTGATCCGCCAATCTCTAATTCTCAGTTTTAAACAAGTCAACAGATTCTTGATACCAGTTGAATAAGCAAATAATCATATATAGTATTCACCAAAACATACACAAATACAACTTTATGGGTTCTTCCTTTTTTTTTATAAACACCCCATTATGCATATTTACAAATAACAATGTGTATTCAAAACCTTTAATTGGAAAAGGCAAAGGCAACTGACAAGTCATATGAACAAAAGACAAACGTGGCATCGAACATCAAAGTATGACATAGAGGTTGGCTCTGATACCAATTGTTAATCTTTATAAATAAAATTTATATATTAAACAGTGGAAACTAACCTCTAGCCATAGCTTGATGATTTTGGTTAACTTCTCAGACGTCTGAACACACGAAGAAATTGATAGAGAGTGTTTTCTAATTCCTTATCTATCTCAATTGGGACGTCTAGATGGAGGCACATGCCCATATATATAGGTGGAATTAGGGACCTCTCATGCTGCTACTTAATGTATCCTCCCATCAGAAGGATACAATGAATATCCACACTTAATGGAATATCACACTCTTATTTAATGTAGAAATTAATCCAAAATTGTGTCATGAGGGCCACATTCTCATTCATTCTCTCCTCATATTAAATTTCCCACATTCTCATTCAATGTATCATTTTTATTCAATGTTCTTACATTAGGCTTCTCCACATTCTCATTCAATGTATCATTCTTATTCAATGTTCTCACAATATTATGATACAACAATTATATTTAAGAATACATCTTAAGAGTACAAGTATTGATGCAAAGTAGGGTTCTAGCTTTTGGTGGTGATCTTCTAACGAGTGATTTCAATTATATCCTCGGCTTTTAAAGTAGGATTTGCCCTATCTAGTGGTCTTAAATACTGGTAATCCTTGTGTAAGAATCCTCTGTATTTAGGAGCCTCTCTAGTCTCTCTGGTGAACTGAGGCATTGGCTCAATTCATGTGTCTCTGGTGAATTGAGCATGGCTTTTCCCTTTTGTCCTTACCACTCTGTGCATTTCACTCTTGAATTTGTCATAGCTTAACACCTTCGTGTATTTCAATTTAGAAAATATAAATAATGTTAATAGAAAACTAGTTGCACACATTTTATTGCACAAGTGGCACTCACACTATTTGTGAGAGTCACTTTCTTTTTATTGTGTGAAGACAATATGAGCAATAATATATTTACATTTGTGTCACCTGAATGATTTGAAATATTTTGTAACATATATAATGATGGACTATGATTATATAAAATAAATAAAGTAAAGGAGATTTAAAAAAAATTACAGTATTTGGTAATAGTATATAATAGTCAACTATGATTGTCAAAATTTTAAGAAAGAAGAGGATAATTTTTTTAAAAAAAATTGCAATCCAAAGATTTTGTGCAAGATTAAAAAACAAAAAAAAAAGTAAAGATATTCTCATGACCCATGTGTATATTCATGTCATCTCACATCAAATATAAATATTTATATATTTAGTGGTATAGTGTCATTGCAAATTGTCTTTAGGGTTTCTCCTCTAATGTCTTAAGTTCAAATCTACTTAAAATGATATGTATATTAAATGGCTTATCACTTTTAGTATAAAAAAAAAAATCTATGTATACTTGATCTGAGGTTAACTTTGCCTAAGAAATGATTTTTTTTTCTCGTAAATTTAAGCAGAAGAAATTGAAGATCAAAGTTGATATAACAAAAGAAATACATAGTTGAAGAACCTGAATAACATCCACTTTATTAATCACAATGGTGCCTTCAACAGGAGCAACAGGAAGCCATTCCCCATTTGTTTGGACGTGCAGACCTCTAAGTTGGTCCTGCACCGAAAAGGTAAACATATTTGCATCTCTGTGCTCCGTGAAAGTAGTGTTTGGATGACATGACATCCCAGCTCCTATCATGGTTGAATTCTTTGATGAAGTCGGAAGGGAATCCCAGACAATCATTAAGAATGTTCTCCATCACCAAACCCATCTTGCTTAAGCTGTAGAAAAGTTTATCTAGCACCTCCCTACCATCATTCACACATCAAATTCCTCTAAGATTTTGCCCATGGTCTTTCAAGGGAAAATAGTGAAAGTCAAGACTAATATGCTGGTACACCTACTTTAATTGGCACACTTTTATGTATTGTACACTTAGACTGTTAAACAAATGACATAATTTTGTATCAAAATTTGTAAATATGCAGGAAGACTGGATAGATCCAAATAAATGTAACCACCTCAAAGTTAATTGACATCTATAATCTTATCATGTAAAACTTTTAATCACACTTGTCATCAAGTTAAAAATGGAATCAGACTGATATTTTTGTCTTCTTAATCTATAGGAAAGGAAGATATTTAGCAAGTTATCATTTTATTTCACAACTTAACTTAATATTTTAAGCAGTCTTGAATTTTCATGTGTCAATCAAGCTAATTCCACAAAAAAAAAAATAGAAAGAGAAAATTTAAATCTAATTTAATCAATTAATCCTAGGTGGACATATGTATTAAATGCAATAATTTACAAGATAGCGAAGTACAATATATTATTGTGTACTAAATTCTGTCTGTATAAATAAGTTATATCAAAACAAGAGGGAAAAACAAAAAAAAAAAAAAAAAAAGACCAAAGGCATAAGTATTAAAACAAAATACCTCATTGACTTTTTATCTTGGATTACAATCTGACCAAGTTGCATTCATATTACATACATAAATTATTTCTAGAGACATGGCAACAACAACAACAACATCACAATTCACAATGTCAAACACTGTCTTCCATTTACTTAATTTCTCCACAAATCATGTGATTTTTCAACATATCTGATCTGATATCAATATACTAGCTCTTGTTAGTGATTTTGTAACGGGTAATGTCAATGAGATCCTCAGGTTTAGAAGGTGGATTCCTCTTATCTTGTGCTCTCTGCATTTGGTAATCCTTGTATAGGAATCCTATGTATACAGGTTCCTCTCCAATCTCTCTTGTGAATTGTGGCAATGGCTCAATCCACTTGTCTCCAGGCAACGCATAGAAATATGGAATAGAATATCTGTTTCTTCCTTTTGTCCTCACCACTCTATGCATTGCACTCTTGAACTTCTTGTTGCTTAACACCTTCAAATATTTCAAACCCAGAACACAGTTAATCTTTCTCATTATATCCAACAAATTTAAAATCCTTAGATATACTTACTTGAACTAATTATTATTTAGCAAACACAGATATTAATATAGTTTGACAGAATTTACCTCAATAACATCACCTATGTTGATTACAAATGCGCCTTCAATAGGAGTGACCGGAAACCAATCACCATTAGTTTGGACTTGGAGGCCTCCAACTTCATCTTGCAGTAGGAAGGTGAAACAGTTGCCATCTTGATGCCCTATGAATCTGACATTATCGCTGTTATAAGCTGGAAGGTACTGTTTGGGTATCATGAGATCAACACTCCTATCATGGTTGAATTCTCTAAAGAAGTTGGGAGGAAAACCCAGACACTCGTTGAGGATGCTCTCCAGCAGCAAACCTGTCTTGCTTAAGCAGCTGTAAAGTTCTTCCAGCACTTCCGTATCATCATCAACATATTAAATTTTCAAATCTTGTTCTTACTTCATAGTCTTACAAATAAAAAATTGTCAGAGTTTAATGGTAATCAAACTTTTAATTTAACCAATGACTTGTTTTTTAACCCAAATCACCATGCTCCGAACCAGTTAGGCTTGTCAAATCTGAAGGTAAATGTCTCTGAAGTCTGATCACTCCCTGAAGTATCATTTAAGGGAAGGCAAACACTTTAAATGGTTATATTTATTAAATCTCCTTGCTTAAATTAAGCATATAGTATGATATTGAAAAAGGTTCTCAAATATAAGAAGTTGAATAATGAATATTTAAGAAGAAAATGTTCAATCTTCTCTAAACTACAGAGAGTATGTAGTGCGAGAGATTGAAAAGAACCAGTTGGGTCTCACTATGATTCTAGTGAGAGCCTCCCAATGTGATGAATAAAAAAGTGTACCTGATTTCTGGATGATTTTCGGGAAACACATTACAGTTGGATTCTGGAGAAAACATCACAAAGTACTCATACTTTTCTGGGGAGTTCTCAGGTGACCTTGCATAGCCAGCAGGAATTGGCCCACGAGTTCTATTAATGCAATTGACCTTTTCTTCATCTGCGAATCGAATAATGCTTTGGTCACCTCCAGAGCTTGGTTCATCAAATCAAGAGGAATCCCATGGTTCACAATCTGGAAAAGTCCATGCTTGCCGAATGACCTCCATCGCTTTCTTCTTCCCATCTCCGTCTCCTTCTTTCAGGAAAGGAGACAAATCAATAATGGGAATATTACATTGAAACATTTTCCTAGCTGTATAAAATCACTGTTGCTGGCTAACCCAATTATATCTGCAAACCCAACACTGATTTTTCAGAAGTTCACGAACTAAAAAAGTCAATTGCCTTGTAATGCACCTCCATGATTGCTCTCTCTCTCTCTCTCTCTCTCTCTCTCTCTCTCTATATATATATATATATATATATATTGTGACGCCACGATTACCTTATAATCACAATGAAACGTTTTCGAAGTTGTTTATCATTCTTTTCAGCAAGTTGATAGATTTTAGGGAATTGCGCACTGTTTTTACCCATACATTTTTCAGTTTTATAATTTTTTTTTTAAATTTCATTGATTGATGTGATAAGTCACTGACTTTACTTGCAAACAAAAATATTTGTAACTTTTCATGTTAAAAGATGCAACACTACACGTAAAATGTATATTATGTTATTGTAGCTTGTTATTGTAAGTAATATTCATTACACGTATCATTAAATCACTTTCATTTATCTATGTATTATTATAAATTATTTGATTAAATTTATCTTTAATTTTCTTATAATGTTTGCAGCCTTATATACAAAATATTGTAATAAGGATTTTACACCATTATAAATAAAAAAAATATTTCATGTATATTAATCTAATTATTTTCTTCTGTTTCTCTAATATTTTTGTTTATTTTACTTTTATAACACATTATCAATATAAATATTTTATTTTGAGATTTTATGTTCCATTAAAAGAAGATTTTTCTCTTAAATTAATCTTTCTACAACATGATTTGTATGTTATATAATATCATTTAATCTTTCTGTGTTATTTGTTATTTTTGTTAGTCTGCAATTTGTCCCAAATAAATTTTGCAAAAGAATATACATAATAAATTAGATGCACCATATTGTAATTATATGAAAGCAACTTCTGATTCTTTATTGATTTGTGTACATAGATTTCCTAGCACTTTTTGATTCTCATTTTGATATTACATAACCTGAAGTCACTGTGATAGTTTATAAAGATTAAAATAATACTATAGTAAATAAGAAATTCACTAACCAAAATATTCTAAATTATTTTCATATCTGATTAGTTCCAAAGCACCAATAAGAAGAGACATAAAATATTCAATTATTTTATATCAGTGACTGCATACAAAATAAGATGTTAATTAAAAAAAGGCATTCTTAAAACCTTATAATCCATTTTTTGAAGTGAATGTCATAACATTCAAATAATTTTAATACTCAATTTTCTACAAAGAATGTATTAGTCCTAACAAATATGATCTCGCTCTTTAGATTTTTTAATTTAGATTGGATTTTAATTTGTTTTGTAAACAGCGAAAGTTTTTAATAAGATTGCCTTTGGATTAGAATTAGGAAGCTAATTAAATAATCATTATCTTAATTGGAATAATTGATTAGATTGATATAAATTTGAGAATCAATTAGACAATCAAATTAATTTATATGAGAATGTAGAAACAGTTTGTTCAACAGCTAAACAGAATTTCTAGCACAGCAGAATTATGATAAGAATAAATTACAAAATAATAAAGAATTGTAATGAATAATAAAGAATACTACAATTTTTAAAATGGTTTAACTTTAACTGAAACCATAGTTAAAGTCTACATCTACTGGATCAATCCTCAACTGCATGACCTCTTTTATTATGAAACAATAGGATTTTAATTGGACTCCTGAACAACCAATTCATACAACAAGATTTACACTAGGCTATTGCTAACCTAGAATACAAGAATTAAAATGGCTCTTGCTAACCTAGATATAATAATTATTTTATCTCATATAAACTATGATCAACCTCATAACCTAAAGATATACAAAGAATTCAATACACCTTCAATCAGTTATAATCAACCTTATAACCAAATAAAAAGTAAAGGAAAAATCAACCTCTTTCTTTGTATCTTCAATTTCTATCAACCTAGGAATTACAAAATTAAACTAAGAAATAAGAGTCAGGTATACAATACCAATAATTGATATGACTATCTCAATTATCTAGCTGTAAATTCTTTTCAGTTTTGATTCAAGAATCTCTTAATTATGAGATCTAATGAGGTAGATGATAAATCCAGTTTAACTTTGACAGCTCTATGTTTTTCGCACTTGAAGAATATGAAAACTGAAAAAACTTATTATGTTTGAAATAAGGCTAGGGGTATTTATAGTTGCTGTAACCAACTTTCAAAAAATACCTAACTTTCTAATCTTGTATCGATTCATGAATTGATTCGTAGTGATTATCAACTAATGAATCGATTCACTTATAAATATCATAACGAATGTTCATGACTAAATTGATTTATGAATCAAATTATAGTATATTGTAAAAAGTCTTGAATTGATTAGGGAATCGATTCAGGTAAAAATCCTAACTTTCGATAAAAATATTTTTCAAAACTTTTCTTCATATATCGATTCGAATACATCTTTACAAGTTCTTCATCATGAATCAATTGGTGAATCAATTCATACGATGTAAAATGATTTTTATAAAACTTGCACTTATGAAAGATCATTTGAAAACATTGTTTGAAATATATTTAATTTTAGTTCACTTCAAATGGTTAATTTCTACCTTAATATATTAGTTTTAATAAGCTAGCTTGAATCAAAATTGATTTGAATTCACTTACAAAAGATCTTAGAAAAAATAAAATAATTCCTAAATCTAATTGTAGATCTCTTGAATATCATACACATTGATCCTTCAAAACAAATAAACACTAAAAAACACTGTTAGACTTAAATTGTTTTCAGCATCAAAATCAAGGAAATTAAGATAGCAAAGCAGTCATATTAATAAAGCTATCAATCTCATACTTTGCTAACAATATCTAGAAATGCTAACAATCTCCATAAATGTTAACAATCTCCAGCTACACTAAAAATGCTAACAATCTCCCCCTTTTTGATGGTGACAAACAATTTTAGATAAGCATGAAAATTTAAAATCAAAGTTTAAAAAAAATTAAAATCAAATTTTGATAAAATCTTATTTTTTATTCTTCCCCTTTCAAAATGATTTTTGTACATATATCATACTTTTCTTTACTATAATTTTTATCTCATTCATATCTCCTATTATCTTTTTATATCTCTCCCTTTTGAATTTTATTAACATCTCCCTTTTCTATTTTCTTATCTAAAATCTCATTTCTCTCTTAATAACAATTTCTATTCTCTTTATCTAAAATCCTCACTTCTCCCCCTTTTGGCATATAAAAAAGCAATAATGCATCTATAAAAGGTAATGTATCAAAAATTTTAGAATTTAAGGAAATTAGATTAGAACAGAATCCAAATATAATACCAGAATCAATATAGAGTTTAATTTTTAGAATCCAAATATTCAAATACATCATCCATAATTAGTACATATCATCAGAAAATAATATCAGAATACATGATTAGCATCAAAGTATCAAAATAATATCAAGATACAATATCTAGCAACAATAATACAGATCATCAGAATGTAAAACTACATGATCATCATCAAAATATAATATGGAACAACAAAAGAGTAGTGAATAAGAGGATATGGGACTAAGGGATATAATAAACAAACAAACAGTCAATATAAAGACTATTCAGTAGGTGGAGAATCTTGATCATCCATCCTTTGTAGCTTCACTTCTTTATCTTGTTCCCACATCCGCTATGTAATCTCAAGTAATTGAGTCTCAATGGAACTTAGTCTCTCAATTACTTAAGTGGCATGTCTTCTGTTGTCAAGTTCCATAGCACCTAGTCTATCATCTATTAACTCAACCCAATTTTCCTATTTGTCTATCAATTGATCCGTTTGGTCATTCATCTGTTTATGCAGTCTATATCTCACCTTAATTATTTTTGTTTTTGATTCAGTGGACAATCCAGCTATTGAGCATGTGGATCCTCCAATTGTTTAAGGGATTTTTGACCTTTTCTTAGGCCATTTTCCTTGTTAATTTTTTCTAGTTTATGCAGTCTATATCTCACCTCAATTATTTTTGTTTTTGATTCAGTGGACAATCCAGCTATTGAGCATGTGGATCCTCCAATTGTTTAAAGGATTTTTGACCTTTTCTTAGGCCATTTTCCTTGTTCATTTTTTCTAGTCCCATTTTGTGAAAATGTGATGTGTTAATCATAATAGTTGGATTTATTTGTAAAACTTGAATTTCATTAGAAAATTTTATTTTGAATTTGGCAAAAATAGGAGTAAGGATCATGCCATATGGGAGGTATCCAATATTTATCCTTTTTGAATAATCAGCTAGATATTTAAGGATAAAGTAGGGCATATTAAAATTAAGTTGATTTTTAATAACTCACATAAAAAAGAGTTCATCCTCCATAATTTTAGTAAAATTTGTGATCCTTGGCAAAATCACTTTACATAAAGCATAATGCAATATCCTATCTTTAGGAGATAAGCCAATAATGAGCAATTTTTGACTTTTATCTTTTAGCGTGGAATAAGAAAAGAGCATCCTAATGGCCAATTCCCTATTGTATTCAGGAAAGGATGCTGTAGTAAGCTTTAGTTGCATATCATCCATGTCAAATTCTTTTGCTAAAAATTCAAAATCAACAACTACATACTTATGCATCACATAACATGAAAGTTTACCATCAACATTAACAAGATTTGCACAAAACATTTTGACTAACCTAGGGTATGTATTTCCTTTATGTGTCAAAATTTTTTCTAATTTATACTTTGCTAATAATTTTGGTAAATGAGTTATTTTGAACAGTCGATCACTAAAGTATTTGAGGGGTTCTACTTTTCTTTTGCTAGTTGAAGAAAGGTAGCATACTTGTTTTGTGAGTTAAAATGCGATTCCTCTTCTGCTAGTGTTAATGGTTGGGCTATTTGTTTTTTCCTTTCTTTTTTGCTGGGAGCTTGATTCTCTTAGACATTTTAAAATTTCTAAAAAATTCTATGAAATCTGGAAGATTCTATGAAGTTTGAGTAGTTAGGGTTTTAGGGTAGATTTTGGGCAGTTTTGGGAAAATTAATTGATTGGAATTGTTTGATTGGGTGTTTTTAATGTTTCTATGAAAGAATTTTGAGTAAAAAATGTGCGAGGATCGGCATCATTCAGAGAATTTGAGAAGTTTACGAGTTTGGCTGAAAGTGTACTGCATAAAATGAATTTGAAATTAATTCAATATCTATAGTATTGTGCTCTGAATCGATTCATAAATTAATTTAGAAAGCAAAAATTTAAGTATAAATTGATTCGAGTTTGAATTTGTTCATTAAGTTTCACATAGGAATCGATTCATGTTTGAATTGTTCATTAGGTTCTTATGTGAATTGATTCTACATTCGATTCAGAATTGAATTGTTCAAAGGATTCTTATGTGAATTGATTCTAGAATCGATTCATCTAGGTTCGATAAAAAAATTTAGAAATTTTGAAGTCTTCCCGAAACATTGAAAAATTTTATAAATCAATTTAGGAATCGATTCATAATGTATATTTCCGATAGGTCAATCAATTCAAAAATTCAACATAAATCTTGGAAAAAATTCAAATCGATTACTGAATCAATTCAGGAAGTCCTGAACTCAGTTTTTCTACAATTTTGTTTCATAAGTGTTTTTCAAATCTATTTATCAGCCAATGAACTTCTTAATTCCATTGAAAATTCAACTCCCACATTATGTACCTATAAAATAAACTTGCCAAAATTTTGATGCTTAAATTAATATTTGCAATGTACAAAAACAAATAAGCATAAAAGATAAAAAGTACCAAAAATTTACTAAAGTTGGGGGATTAAAAATCTTTGTCTTGCAGTGAGTGCAACTGCTATCCAACATCATAAGTTGCTTTCTTTTCTCTCACACAGACTTATAAAACAAAATTTGTACTTACTTTGTTGGTACCCAACTGGTTTTGGGTCCAGTTTTATTAGTAGGCAAAGCAAAATTTATTTTGGAAATGGATGCCCTATGTAACCAAACTAACTTTTCATTTGGTTTTAGCTTATAGGTACCATTTCTATATGAACAATTTTTAATATGGTGTCCTTTGTGATTGCAATAGAAACAAGTAATATGTCTATGAATTTTTTTTTGACCTCTTCTTCCTTTGCTATCTATATCCTAAGCCTGTCTTACTATAAAAGCCTTTTTGATCATACAAAAAATTATTGAGTACCGTCTTGCTACTTGTAAAGCTTTGCAATGTTTTTGATAAACTATCTATCTTAGATTCATAAGTTTGACATTGATCACATGCTTTACTCTCAGTCAATAGTTTTTCTACTAAGATATTCAAATCACTATTTTCTGTTTCTAATTTACTGATTTTCTTAAGCAAATTTTCTTTTTCTGCTCTAGCTTACGTTAATTCATATTTGGCTTTCAGCAAAGAATTATACAATTCAATGCATACATCATCAATTTCTTCATCACTATCATCACTAAAAGAATTATACTCATCATAAGAATCAAATTCATCTCTAGAGTAAAAGATAGACTCATTACCAAACGCTTCATTATCATCATCCATTTTTGCCATAAGACAAAGAAGGGCTTCTTTTTCTTTCTCTTCATCTTCTCTAGAATCAGCATTTTCATCTTCCCAAAAAGCTAGATTAGCTTTCTTGTAGGATAATTTTCTTTTTGTCCTTTCATTCTCAAGCCATTTTTTAGGTAGATTAGGCAATCTAGTTTAATGTGTCCAAGTTTTTTTCATTTAAAACAAGTAGAAGTAGTGTTAACACCAAAATTTCCTTGATTAGTTTTATTCTAATTTCTTCTTTGAGGTATAGTTTTTCTCTTTCCTTTGCTCCTCTTTTCTCTAAGAATTCTTTACAACTCTTTGCTTAGCAAGGCCATATCTTCTTTATCATTTGTACCTACATCACTTTCTGATTCTTCTTCATCAGATTCAACTGTCTTTACAGCTTTCAGTGCCAGAGTTTTCTTTTTCTTATCATCACTGTTCTTTTTATATCTCTTCAATTCTAGCTCATGCTCTTCTAGATTTCTCTAGAGCTTCTACATTATTGGCATCCCCATATTTAGTGATTCCTTAATGGTAGTCACCTTTGGTTGCCATTCTTTAGTAAGAGATCTTAGAACTTTATGCACTAAATCTGCATTTTCAAATATTTTTCAAAGCAACATCAAATGGTTAGTTATGGTAGCGAATCTTTGAATGAGATTTCTAATTGATTCACCCTCTTCCATCTTAAACATTTCATATTCAGAAACTAACATATGCACTTTATATAACTTAACCTGTGTAATTCCTATATGTGCTACTTCTAAAGTGCCCCAAATCTATTTAGCAATGATACAATTTGAAATCCACTCATATTTATTGGGGGATAGAGAGTTGGAAATGATCCGTTTGACCTTAGAGGCAAGGAGGTGTCTCTTCTTCTCCTTTTCAATCCATAGTGACTTAGGTTTAGGATTTACAACTCTATTAATCAATGTTTTAGGTGGATCATATCTTTCTTCTACAATTTCCCACATATCTATATCAGTTGCTTTAATAAAGTCTCTAATTTTCTGCTTTCAGTAGGTATAGTAATATCCATTAAAACCAAGGAGCTTATATAAAAAAGGATGCTCATGCAACAATGTGAAACTAAAATCCATTTTCTCTTTGAAAATAAGAGAGTATCAAGAGTCAGAAGCTCTGATACCAACTATTGGTCCAAAAAAATATGATCTGGTCCTTTAGATTGTTTGATCTAGATTAGATTTTAATTTGTTTTGTAAATAATGGAAATCTTTAATAAAATTGCCTTTGGATTAGAATTAGGAAGCTAATTGAATAATCAAGATCTTAATTGCAATAACTAATTAGATTGATATAAATTTGAGAATCAATTAGACAATCAAATCAATTTATATGAGAATGCAGAAACAGTTTGTTTAATAGTTAAACAAAATTTCCAACACAGTAGAATTATGATAGTGCAATAAGAAAAAACTACAGAATAATAAAAAAATTGCAAAGAACAATAAAGAATACTGTAATTTTTAAAGTGGTTCAACTTTAATTGAAACCACAATTAAAGTCTACATCTATTGGATCAATCCTTAATTGGATAACCTCTTTTATAATGAAACAACAAGATTTTAACTATGCTCCTGAATAGCTAGTTCATACAACAAGATTTACACCGGACTCTTGCTAACCTAGAACACAAGAATTAAAATAGACTCTTGCTAACCTAGATACAACAATTCTTTTATCACATATAGATTATGATCAAACTCATAACCTAGATATATACAAAGAATTCAATATACCTTCAACTAGCTATAATCAAACTTATAACCAAAGAAAATGTGAAAGGTAGATCAACCTCTTCCTTTGTATCTTCAATTTCTATCAACTTAGAAGTTGTGAAATTAAACTAAGAAATAAGAGTCAGGTATACAATACTAACAATTGAGATGACTATCATAATTATCTAGTTGTAAATTCTCTTCAGTTTTGATTCAAGATTCTCTGAATTATGAGATCTAATGAGGTAGATGATAAATCCAGTTTAGCTCTATGTTTTTCACACTTGAAAAATATGAAAATTGATAAAACTTGTTATGTTTGAAATAAGATTAAGGGTATTTATAGTTGCTGTAACTGACTTTCAAAAAATAACTCACTTTCTATTCTTGTATTGATTTGTAAATTGATTCGTAGCGGTTACTAACTAATGAATCGATTTGTGAATTAATTCACTTATGAATGTCATAACAAATATTCATGACCAAATTGATTTATAAATTGAATCATAGTATATTGTAAAAAGTCTTGAATCGATTAGGGAATCAATTTAGGTAAAAATCCTAACCTTCAAAAAAAAAAATTCAAAACTTTTCTTCATGAATTGATTCGAGTACATTTTCACAAATTCTTCATTATGAATCGATTCACACAGTGTAAAATAATTTTTATAAAACTTGCACTTGTGAAAAATCATTTGAAAATATTATTTGAAAAATATATAATTTTAGTTCACTTCAACTAGTTTATTTCTACCTCAATATTTTAGTTTTAATAAGCTTGCTTGAATTAAAATTAATTTGAATTCACTTATAAAAGATTTTAGAAAAAATAAATAATTTTTAAATTTGATTTTAGATCTTTTGAATATCATACACTTTGATCTTACAAAACAAATAACAAATACTAAAAAATATTGTCAGACTTAAATTGTTTTCAACATTAAAACCAAGGAAATTAAGATAGCAAAGCAATCATATTAATAAAGCTATCAATCACATACTCTGCTAACAATATCTAGAAATGCTAACAATCTCCAACTATACTAAAAATGCTAATAGAATATCTTATTTGTGTAAAATTTTGATATCATATAACATGAAGTTAATGTGATAGTTTATAAAGATTTTAATATTTCATTGCAAAAAGTGAATATGAAACATTTAAAGTATTTTTATATTTTATTTTTTGAAGTGAATGTGGTGAGAGATGAAGATATTATTCAATAAAATGATATTTAATATTATTTTTCTTATTTTAATTAATCACTTCATCTTCATCTTCTAACTTAATAATTGTTCATACTATGGTTTGAGTTTTTTAAAAAAATCTTTTTTTTTAATTTATGTATCACTTACTTTCAACTCATTCTTTTTTTTTTTTTTTTTTTGAGAATTTTAGAGTTTTGAGACTGAAATTGAATATCATTAATAAAAGTTTTTTTTTTCAATTCAATTTATGATTCAAGGTTTTTAACCAGATAGTTAAAAGTGAGATTTTTCAAGTTCAAGTGGTTTTGACTTCTAAATGTTAATGATTTTGATATATTGAATTTCTTGTTTTTATTATTTAACTTTAATCAAGTTGTTTTTCATCTCAAAAACCTTAATTGAAATTATTTTATAATATTCCATAAATTGGCTTAAAGTTATAATTAATATTGTTTTTTTTTATAATGCTACTTAAATATACACACTTTGATACATTGGAAAAGAAAAGGTAAGTATCCATCTTTTCAATATCTCAAGCTTTTCCTAATCATTAATATTAAGTTTTATGAAGATTGCTTAATTTATTCAAATTTGATTAATTTTTTTTTAAAATCTAACATTTTCAATGACAATTTAACATGAGATTGAGGACATACGAGTTTCCTAACTCGAAGACTCTTCAAAGATTTAATCACAAATTGAGACTTGAAGTGGTAGGGAGAAAATTTAAGTTAAATTATTCTATCTCTCATTCTTGTTAATATGGAATATTCTTTAAAGATTTAGTTACAAATTAAGACCTGAAGTGGTAAGGAAAAAATTTAAGTTCTTCTATCTTTTTCTTTTGTTAACATTGAATATGCTTTTGGTATTATATAATTTTTTGTTGCTTTTATACTCCATTTTGTTAATCTTTATGACAAAGAATATGTTATCTATTATTTCATGTCCCAAATGTATTCCTAAAGTAGCAATACTAAAGAAAGGTAGACCTAATATATATATATATATATATATATGCATATGTGTGTGTGTGTGTGTGTGTGTGTGTGTGTGTGTGTTTGAAATTAATTTCATATCTTCTTATGGCTAAAGAAAATAATAAACTCTTGATGAAAGATTATGAAACTTTCCCCACTAGTTTTATTACATTCCCTAAAGTGAGTGTAATAATAGGTAAAAGATTTAGGCACGGATAAGACCATAGTTATAATCATGGTTATGGAAGAAGTCAAACTAATTATTGCAACTGTTATGATTATAAATAATTATAAAATTATTTCTTATCACCAGAAGTAAGAGAATAATGAAAAGAAAGGATAATATAATAAGAACTCAAAATATTCAAAAAGTATATGTTACCAATGTGGTATGAAAAGACATTGGTCACGTACCTGTCGTACATCTAAACATCTTGTAGAAAATTATCAAGCCTCACTCAAAGGGGAAAAATGTTGAGGCAAATTTGTTTATGAGAATAATGCCTTCAACCATGATCCTTATGATGTAACACATTTAGATGTGATAAATTTCTTTGAATACGCTAGGGAAAGAATTGATCATTTGATTACTAATATTAGTATTTAAAAATAAAAATTATTTTCAGCTTTTATGAAAATATGGACATTCACAATCTTTAGTTAGGTCAAAAATAGATATTTAAAATTTGTGTCTTATGGATAATGAAACAATGCACATCCTTACTAAGAGTAGAAATTAATTTTCTCAATGATTGATGAAAATTATGCAATACAATATTTGGTAATGCAAAATTGATTAAAGGTTCTAGAAGAGTTAATATAACTTTATCAGAAGAAACACAATAGTTATAAATGATGCATTATTGTCAACTAAATCTCAAAAAATTTTATTAAGTTTTAGAGATGTATAACATAATGGACACTACATTGAAATAGTAAATGAAAAAGATATTGAATATCTTTATATTACAATTGTTGTCTTAGGTAAGAAATTTGTATTGGAAAAGTTATCATCCTTTCCTTCTAACTTGTACTACAAAGATATATAAATCTAATCGAAATACAAGTTATAATGCACCATAAGTTCATTGATAAAATATTTTCACTATTTGACATAACCATCAATAATGATATGAAAAATCATATAAAATTTATATGGTCATCTGTTAGAGAACCTAAAGATTCTTTAAACTAATAAATTTTTTTGTACTTTTTGTTCTGTAAGGTAAAAGAATTAGAAGGCTTTCACCAGTTAAAGTTGGACTAAGTCTCCAACATTTTCAAAATGAATACAAGTTAACATATGTAGACTTATTTATCTATTATGTGTACTATTTAAATATTTTATAATTTTAATCAATGCTTCAATGAAATGGTCTCATGTGTGTTTGTAATCAACCCACAACCTAGCTTTTACAACATTGCTTGCTTAAATAATTTGATTTCAAGCACAATTTCCTAATTATACAATTAAGATAATATATTTTGATAATGCTGGTGAATTTGTAGCAAAATTCTTTAATGATTATTATTTGACAATTGGAATAATTGTTAAATATCTTGAAGTATGTTCATATATAAAATGATTTAACTAAAATGATTTAGTTAAAATAATTTATTTTAATGTCTTGAATTATTAGCTATATCATTATTTAAGAAAATAAGACTCCTTGTATCTTGATGGACTAGCAAACTTTATATGTTGGAGGACTTGTATGCATCAAGTCAACAAATTTTTAGTAAATCTCCTCTTCATAATTAACTTTATTTAGGAGCCATTTCTTTTTGTATATAAATAAAAAAATTTAAATTTGCAATACATGTTTTTATTATTTGACCATAATACACAAAGATAAACCTTCATAAAAGACTAAGTAATATATGTATGGGTATGAATTTTATATTCCTAATATTAGGGGGAGACATTTGCAATTGTAAAAACATTACAATCATCTTAATCCTCATAAAAAATAATATGAATCTGAAGTTCAAAAGGTGATTGATTTACAAATGAGAGAAAATCAATTCACAATTATATTACTATTATGTATATTTTTTGGATAGTGCAAAATGGGCTGCCCGAAGCCTAACAAGAGGTGGGTCTAGCCAAAGAGCCCAAATCACCCAACGTTAGAGGTCGCTCAATGGAGATTGCATAATGCAAGTGCCAGCTTGCTAGCTACGAGTCGAGGGCATGAGGCGAGATC
Source organism: Saraca asoca (assembly GCA_026873985.1). Taxonomy (NCBI): domain Eukaryota; kingdom Viridiplantae; phylum Streptophyta; class Magnoliopsida; order Fabales; family Fabaceae; genus Saraca; species Saraca asoca. Next base: position 6,216 of record JANHAO010004877.1, on the reverse strand, counting down.
AAGATGAGTTCTAGATCGTTGAGAATGGAATCCCCTCTCGCTAAGTGAGGCACATTGCTCCAGTCGCCCTTCAGGAAACCTGTTTGGACCAGCTCGTTAGACCTACCAACATAGCTAGTAGGTCACCCAATGCGAGCTCAAACTGCCCAACGAGCTACCTCAAGGATTATGTACGGAACGTTTGGGGTCCAATCAACACTCAAAGGCATATTCTCCTAACTAACAAGTCAGCCTCCAAAACTGACATATCAGCCTTCAAAATTCGATAATGAAATAGCAAGCATTTATTATCCATCAAGCATTTATTGCCTACGACGATAAGAATAATCATTTTGCTATTTGTCAAATTATATTTGTAACCCACCCAGCTTCTATAAATAGGAAGGGGATACATAATTGCAAGGAAGTAAGAACAATTGCATGCAGACACTCTGTTGGAATAGTGAGATAGCACTAGAATTGTATCTCTGTTGCATTGCACGGAAAAGCCACCATATAAAGCTAATACAAATCATCATGGATGTAGGGGCCAAACTAGTTTTAGCCGAACCATGTTAAAAGTTCTAGTGTCCATCACTCTTCCTTCTTTTCTCTTTCTCCTCAGTTAAAACTTGCATTATCAACTTGCATCTTGGGGGTTTCAAGAACCATTTCTGTTAACTAAGGTTTGAATCCACAAAATCAAATTTTACCATCAACATTTTGGCGCTAAAAGGAGGGCCCCTACTACGTTCTTTTAATCTTTGACAAACTATTTTAACTATGATGGCAAGAGAAAAAGCCACTAGAAGCACAGATGCCACCACTGGCCAACTTGAAAGTTAGGCACAGCCGCAATGGGACTCTACTCCCCCCATAACAGGTGCTATTGTTGGCATGGCACCTCCCACTCTATACCAACCTATCGATTTTGACAGAAATAGAGCTCAAACTTGGTTCCAGTGCCAACAAGCTCTTGAGAATACTGTGAAGAAGTTAGCAGATATGGTTAAAGCATTGGCTCAAACGCAAGCCCAGGGTGTGTAGAGACAAGTTGTAGTCACTGTACCTGAAGAGGGACCCTAGTAGCCAGGGCCTCAACAAAAAGAGCCTATTAGAATTGAACGTCAACGAGCTAGTTTGATTCACTCATCCAACTCATGACTAAGGTAAAAAATTCATCAAGTTCGTAAAGATGAAAGAGACAATTAGCAGCTCAAGAGCTCGTACCAAGAAGAAAGTTCCAATGAGACTGACCATGGGCATAGGTCAAAATGCTATTCACCCAGTCATGAACATAGCTGGAGGCACAAAACCTTATATCATCATTCTCGTGATCAGCGAGATGACAAGAGCCAATGAACCACTAGTCATCGATCTGAGGCTCAAGACCCAGTGATTGAAGAACTACTTCAAAGGGTAAAGTAGCTAAAAAAAAGACATGTGGCCCAAAGCAATCAAGACTCATATGAGGAAAGGACACCATTCACCAAAGAAATTGAAATAAAACCACTTCTTCATAAGTTTAAGGTCCCAAATATCCCACTGTATAATAGGGATAGTGACCCATATAGTCACATGGATGCATTTAATGTCCAAATGGACTTTCAAACCTCCAACTCGTTAGTGAAATGTCGAGTCTTCCCTACCACTCTTGGAGAGATGCCCCAAACATGATTTAAGAGTCTCCCAGTCCGGAGCATTCATAGTTAGGGGGAATGCCAAGTGAGATTCCTCAGCCAGTACAAGATACTAAAGAGATAACTCACTCCATCTTGCCATCTAGTGACAGTCTTTCAATGGAAAAATGAATCACTCAAAGACTACATCACTCGATTCTGACGCAAGGTCAATAATATGGAGAATCTATCGGATGAGAGTGTTCTCATAGCTATCTCAGCCGAGCTTTGCAAAGATGAAAAGTTGTACAAGGACATATACAAGTCTCTAGTGAAGAGTTTGGGTGAGTTCTATGAGCGAGCTACCAAAGAGATTCGATGGGAGGAAACCTTTGGCCTAAAGAAACCTAACTGAAAAGAAGATGCAAGGGGCTCCAATTAAAGCAAGAAGAGAGCTGGTAGCGGGAATAACAGAGAGGGCCAAAAGAACGGCTCTAGAGGTCAGGCCACGAAAAAGGCTAGGATGGGTGGCCTTAGCACAAAGATTGCTACAACAGTTATACTATCTTATCAAACACCCCTGATAAGATCTTCGTGACCAAGAGGGACAACAAAGACTTCAGGAGGCCCAGGCCCCTAAAAATCCCCCTTGAGTGAAGGGATTGAAATAAGTTTTGTACCTACCACAATGAAGTTAGGCACAACACCTCAGACTATTGGGCATTAAAAGATGTCATTAAGGAGCTCATCAAGAGAGATTGCTTGAGGGATTATGTGGTCAGACCCTCAAGGCAATGACCTCCCTGTCCTGAGCAGTCGGCACAGTATCACCACCAACAGACCCCAGAGCATGAGGAAGCGCCCTCAATGAGGACCATATTCACTATTCATGATAGACCTTACATTATTGGCGCCTCAAACAGGTCACGCGACCACTATATGTGAGCAGTGGGTTGCATCCTACTTAAGAATCATATGGAATATGAAAGATTTGCTAAGAAAGCTAAAATAACCTCAGACAGCATCACGTTTATAGAAGAAGATGAATGAGGCATTCACATCCTTCATCACAATAAATGACCTCGATATGGTCATATTGATGAAGACATTTACCATCATATTCTCGACAACAAATGGAGTTAGATGCATGCGACGAGAGTAGTAGGTGGCTCGGCGCTGCTATGAGGGTGAAGTCAAACTCAGGGCACAAGGAAAAAATGTACATGTGGTATCCTTAGGGGAGCTCCAAATTGTGAGCACCAAGGGGGTCAGTCATGACCTCGACCCCAGTGAGATGGATACTGAACGAGCTACCAATCCTGTCAAAGAGCTTGAAGATGTGTAGGTCAGTGAAGTAGACACAGAAGATGTCTCAAGTTAGGGAAAAGCTTGCCACCTAACATGAAAACATAGTTAGCTGAGTTTCTCAAGGAAAATCTAGATGTCTTTACTTGGAACCATGAAGATATGATAGGCATTGACCCCAAGGTCATGTCACATTGGCTTAATATCGATCCCCGGCACAAGCCAGTTTGCCAAAAGAGAAGACCAATGACAGTCAAGCGCTATGCCCCATTGAAGGAAAAGGTGGATAAGCTACTGGTGAATAAGTTTACCTAAGAAGCCCATTATCCCACTCGGGTGGCCAATGCCATCCTTGTAAATAAGAAAAATAGAAAATGGAGGGTTTGCATTGACTTCACTAACCTCAACAAAGCATGCCTGAAAGATAGCTTCCCTTTGCCAAGGATTGACCAACTCGTGGATGCAACAGCGAGACATGAACTCCTTAACTTCATGGATGCCTACTCAAGATATAACTAGATCCTAATGGCTACACAAGATGAAGAGACACATCTCATTTATCATCGATTGCAGATTGTATTGCTATAGAGTAATGCCCTTTGAACTTAAAAATGCAAGGGTGACCTACCAGCGATTGGTGAACATGATGTTCCAAGATCAGATCGGTAAAATAATGTAGGTGTATGTAGATTATATGTTGGTAAAATCCAAATAACTTGCCAATCATGTCGGTGATCTGGAGGAATTGTTTCAAGCTTGAGGAGATACTACATGAAGTTGAACCCATATAAGTGTGCATCCGGAGTCACTTTGGGAAAGTTTCTCAGCGTCATGGTGAATAACAGGGGGATTGAAGCAAATCTAGAAAAGATTAAAGCTCTCTTCAACATGCAATCCCCCATTGGAGCCAAGGATGTGTAGAGCTTGAATGGCCAAGTCATAATGCTCAGCAGATTCATCTCAAAGGTGACAGATAAATGCATATCTTTTTTTGACATTCTAAAGAAGGTGAAGAAGTTTGAATGGACGCAAGAATGTGAGGTCATCTTCCAAGAACTCAAATATTATCTCAGATGAGCTCCACTCTTATCTAAGCCAAAAGAGGGTGAGAAACTGATCATATATCTGGGAGTATCCCAACACACCGTTAGTGTGGCCCTAATGCGAGAGGAGGGAAGAGCTTAACTCCTTATTTATTATGTGAGTAAAAGACTACTGGATGCTGAGATAAGATATTCGCCTATGGAAAAGCTCACCTATGACTTGGTCATTGCATCAAGGAAGCTGCGATCCTATTTCGAAGCCTACAACATAAGGGTTCTCACATAATTCCCGTTTAGGCAAGTCTTGCAGAAGATGGATGCTTCAGGTCAGTTGCTTAAATAGGCAATTGAGCTCACCCAATTTGATATCGAGTATAAATCAAGATCGACAATCAAAGGGCAGGCTCTGGCCGACTTCATTACTAAATTCACTGGGCCCATGCAAGAGGAGATAAAAACTTTAAAAGCTCCATGGTGGGAGCTATATGTTGGGTCATCAAGCGACCAAAAGGCCAGAGCAAGGGTGCTTCTTATCAATCCAAAGGGACACAAAATCCTCTGTACATTGAGATTTGATTTCCAGGCTATCAATAATGAAGCTGAATACAAAGCGCTATTAGCCATATTGCGACTGGCAAAAGAGGTGAGAGTTGAGAAGTTAAAAATCTTCAACAACTCACTGCTCATCATTTATCATGTACGTAGAGGATACCAAGCTTGAGGATCAAAGATAACTGCTTACTTGCATAAATTTCAGGAATTGCTAAGGTCATTTCAACATTACGAGATCAATTAAATATCGAGAGCCCAGAATGCGCACGTTGATGCCTTAGCTCACCTAGCCATGACTAAGGATGCTGACTTCTAGGGGGCAATCCCTGTAGAATTCCTCTCATCCCCGAGCATAGAACAGAAAATGCTTCCACAACGATCACTAGGATGGTGAGATCTTGGATGAACCCAATCTTGGACTATCTACAAAGTGACAAACTACTAGAGGATAAGCTTGAGGCCTGAAGATTGCAAGCTTGGGCGACCAGATATTGCATCTATGATGACGTGTTATATAAAAGAGGGTTCTCAACCCTGCTTTTAAGATACATTGATGGCCTTACTGGTAATACCATCCTAGAGGAAATCCATGTTGACCATTGTGGTAATCATGTTGGGGGGCTATCCTTAGCTCAAAAGGCTTTTCGTCAAGGATTCTACTGGCCCATGATAAAACATGACGCGATTGAGCTCGTTAGGAAGTGTGACAAGTGTTAAAGATTTGTGAAGGTCCTACAAGCCCTGCCAACCTACTTGGTACAGATGGTTAGTCGTGGCCCTTTGCAATCTGAGGCATCGATCTAATAGGACCACTTCCTATAGCTCACGAAAATTACAACCATGCAGTGGTAGCTGTGGATTACTTTACCAAGTGGATGGAGGTGAAGGAGCTCATAGAGATCTCCTCTGCAAAGATAGAAAAATTCATATGGAACAATATCATTTACAAGTTTAGAGTCCCCCAATAGATTATGACTGACAATGGGACTCAGTTCAATAGCAAGTAGTTCCTCATATTCTACGATGATCTTAAGATTACAAAGAGTTTCTCAGCCGTAAACCCTCCACAGGCCAACGAGAAAGTTAAAGCCATTAACAAGATCATCAAATAGATCTTGAAGAAAAGATTAGAGGCCAAAAAAGGGGCGTGGGTAGATGAGCTACCGAAGGTGCTCTAGCCTATAGGACCATACCTTGCAACGCCATAGGAGAGATCCCTTTGTTGGTGGTATACAGATGCAAGGTAATGATCCTAATAGAACTTGAGGTGGTATCACAACGGAGGATTACCTTTGATCTGGAGCATAATGAGCAACTGCTCACCGTGAATCTAGATCTAATAGAAGAAATAAGGGAGAGAGCTCGCCTCAGGGTCGCAACCTATCAATAATGGGTCATAAGATATTACAACAAAAGAGTTTGAGCTCGTGCCTTCAAACCTGGCGACCTCATTCGACACCTCATCCTACCTGATGCTCGCAAGGCCAACGAGAGGACTTTAGGGTCGAATTGGGAGGGCCACACCTCATAAAGAGAGTTATTGGCCATGGATCCTATCATTTGGTAGACATGGATAGGATAAAGTACCCTTGTGCTTGGAATGCAGAACATTTTGCTGTTATTATTAATAAAGACCCCAAAGTTTGTAAATAATTATTTCTGAATAAGTGTAAACATTCAAGTAGCTCTTTAATTTTTGTATTCATTTCTGAATAAAA
>JANHAO010004876.1:0-23468 GCA_026873985.1 Saraca asoca | reverse complement strand
AACCATGTTAATATATATGAAAATCTTATTATTTAAAAGGATTCATAATATTGCATATAATAAAATTATTTTATATTTATACATGGGATTATTAAGTGAGGAGAATTGTCCACTCACCTTAGAAAATCCTTAGAAAGTTAAATCAGCTGAAGCTCGCAAAATTAAGCGTCAATATGCTTAATCTTTCGATAGGAACTCTACTAAAGCAAAACAATAAGAGAATTTCCAATTTCTTTCAGTTAGAATAATAAGGGTTTTCAGGAAAATTTCTTACAAACTAGCTATAGGGTTGTTATAGAATAAATCTTTTGTTCTAAAATTACTCACCGGCGTCTAAAGTACTAGTGACCAGCTCACCGCCGGCAAAAGCGTCGCGGGCACGCTAAAGGAGGAAACAATCGAACAGTGCAGAAACAGGGGAAGGGAAGTTGTTGTCACTGTCGTGAACTGCTTCAAGGGAAGAGAGGAGCTACTAGGAAGTGGCCGAGGGAGAAGAAAGCCAATAACTAGCCGGCTATAACAGCTGAAGCAAAGGTAGCTTGACCGGAAGAAACTGCTAAAACTGGGGACGAAAGGCTGTTGATCGTTGGCCAAAAGAAGATACTGGAGAAGATGAAGCTCGCTGGCCAGAATACGTCAGACGACAACGACAACCGGAGATAAGATGAATCGCCAGTGATTTCAGCGGAGGACTGAGCTGGGAGAAGGTTCGGGAGAGAAAGATTGAGAGTGAGGGAAAAAGAAAGGCAACTAAAAAATTTATATGCATAAGGCAAAATGGGGAAATTCACAATTTGGTCTCATTGACTTTTCTACTTTTCAAATAAACCCTCATGAAAGACAAGAAATTATAATTTGGACCCAACGAAAAATTAAGGATTTTCACTTCGAACCCTCGGCCAATATTTTCCATTCTTTTTTTTTTAGGTATTACATATTGTATATTAATTTATCACATTAATTTTGCATATAATTTCAATTTTCATGTATTTGATTAAAATTTTATATACCTAATTTAGTTTTCATTAGTTACATAATGTAAAAAACAAACATGTATCCAATAATATTGTAATATTTATATAATAAGTTTATAAAAAATTATATAATTAAATAAAATAGTTAATTATATAGACAATGATTATTCATTCAAAGGTTTTATATAATTTAAGGCTTATATTTCAAAATTTAAAGTTGGTAGCGATATAATCTAATCATCTCAGAGTTGAAGGGGAACTTTTGTATTTTTAATAATAAAAATGTGAGTTTAAATTAAAAAATATTAATTAAATATAAATAAACAAATTAGAATAATAATAAAATAAAGTAAGAAACATCAATTTTTTTATGAAAAAAGCTTTTAATATAAAGATAAAAAAACATCGATTAAAAAAAGCAATTTGAATAGCAGTAACATGACATATATAATTTTTTAATTTTGCATTTATGTTGTACTTCATTATTTGTTTTATATTTATGATTTTTTTTATAATTGTAATGATGTTATACAATATTTTTTAATACTTTTTATTATTAAATAAATTCTCTTTGTATTTTTGTTTTAATTTTTTGACACCTAAATGTAATTATTTTTACTTATTGATTTGCACAAAATTTATGTATCAATGATAGTAAATACATGTTAATCTATTAAACAAAAATTAAGAGTTATTTAAAATTATTTTAATATATTTGTATTAAATCCATTGATCCAATAGTAAAAAAAAAAGAAATGATAAAATATCTAAAGCACATATATAGATATGATTATAAAGGTGTATCACATTAAATAAGAATGTTTAATGTCATTATATATCAACTTTTCAATAGTAATAAAATGAAAATTTAACGAATGATTAAAATTGAGTAATTGACATGTTAAAAGAATAAAAGTTGAATAATTTAAATTTTTATTTTATTATATTTCAATGAGACTATATTACATTTAAACCTTGATTATTTATTATATGTAATCCTAATAGATTAATATTTATTAATTTAAAACTCTTAAATAATTAAGAGAAAAATATACTTTATTCTCTTAAAATTGCTTTAGGACAAATTTTCTCTATTTCTATCAAATTTAATGTCCTAATTAATTATATCACTTTTTAAAATAGTTTATGAGACTAAAATGTCTGATTTTAATTTTGAAAGTGATAATATATCAAAAAGACAAACTTCAAGTAGATAAAATGTGTTTTTCTATTTAATTTTTTATGCACTTGGTTCTTTCTTTTTCTTTTTTATTATTTTTTAAAAAATAAAAATATAATTTTTATTTTAAAATCTACCATTATTTTTGTCACGTCTTGATCAATGGAATGTGATCGACGTAGAAAGTCATTATCAGAAAACTCCTTCCATCAGGAAAACTCTTATAAGCCTTATAATGCAAAAAACATATTAACGATTTACTATTTCATTAATCTATGACGAAATATTTATATATTAAATTTTAATAAAAATCTACTAGAGTTTCCTCTATTTTTCAGACATTTGTCCTCAAAGCCTATATATCAGACAAGGGCTACATACTCATCACAACCTGTATAGTGATACAAATAATTATAATGGTCAAGATTATATAATCTACATCCTACTAGGCACTCAACAACCACAATACATGTATATATAATCATACCAACCGCCAAATTCACTCCACAGTTATATCTTAAATCTCCGCTGAGTGTAATCCATTCAGTTAGTGAGCAGATCCTAAGTTAGGATGACGTGGGGAAATAATAGGAATATCCTCTAGCTCTGAAAAATATGGAAATAAAAGAGTGAGTTTCATAGAAACTCAATAAGTAAATAATCCCATGATTATGCAAAATCTCATTTAAAAATCATGCTCAAAAGTGTGTGTATATATATATATATATATATAAATATAGAATATAGCCATGAAGATATGCTTACCCATTCTGCGGTCATAATCTCAGTATACATTTGAAAACTATAATTCAACAAGAAAATCAAGTAATTGAAAATGTGATATCTCATAACATGATAATAAGTATCAAATTAGGCTACCGTGGAAAATACATTCAACTGAATTTCCAAAAAATAAATTTAAAATGGTAACCATTATGACATAATTTTCGTCATAAGTCTTCCAACACATCCTTCAGATGCCCATGAATGTATATATCTCTACATTTTCTTCTTTATTACTTCCCGTCGACTATTTACATCTTCACAAGTACACTGAAGGGTTATCAGTAAATTTTTCAAAGGGTTTAGTATCTCAAATCAACATTCTAAATATATCATGTGGCATGAAATTCATTATTTGGGTAAGTAACATTTATTAAAATATACATAAATCTGTTAATACATTTCCATATCCATTCATCATATAGAAAAGTAATATCATCAATTTTAATAATATAAAGTAAAATAAAAAAGCATAATTTTAACACGGCAAACTATTTCATATACACATGCAACATATAAATATACTTTTGAAACCATTTCAATATATAGGAAAATCTCATTATTTAAAAGGATTTATAATATTTTATATAATAAAATTATATTATGTTTCCAAATGGGATTATAAAGTGAGGAGGATTGTCCACTTACCTTGGATACTCGTTAAAAACTAAATAAGCTAACTTGGAGAATGAGGTTATTTAATCTAATTGGATTTTTTAGCTGGATCCCCAAAGATCTAACATTGGCGTACTTGATTCGTCATAAGGGAATTTATCAGGAATTGAAGAATAGCAATATCTCAATATACCTCAACTTCGAGGGTTAGGATTTTTGGTAAACCATATTGAAAACTTTATAGGTAAGTTATAAAATAAATATTTTGTTATATGATTACTCACCAATGGCCAAAGTGCAGGTGGGGAGCTCGGTGCCGGTCGAATCGTCGTCAGCGAACTAATGGAGGAGCCGGTTGAATCAAGCCCGAAACAGCAGAAGGAAGACGCTAGAAAAGGAAGGTCACCGGGGAAGTAGAAGGGAAAGAAGAGAGGTACTAAACAGGAAAGGAACAGCTCGTCAGAAAACTTGATTGCAGCATTAACTGGAAGCTTAAGCTTCAAATAGCACGACAGCGTGGAAAGAGGAAATGCCGAAGAAGACAACGGACGTCCCAGCTTGTTAGATTTCATTGGAGATGGTGGCTAAAAAGAGGACGACGATCGGTTGGAGATTGGGCAAGGAAGAAGACAACCGCAAAAAAGTAGGGAGAAGCTTGAGGAGATCACAAGCCAATCTGAGCAAAATTTATATATAAAAGAAAATGAAAAAATTTACACTTTAATCGTATCAACTTTTCATCGAATTCAATAAAATTCATTTGAAAAATAAGAAATTACAATTCGATTCTAGTGAAATTTTAAACTGTTTTACTTTCAGTGTTATTATTATTTTTTTTGAGGTATTATAATTTTTTGAAATCTAATATTTTAATAAAAAAATTTCTATAACTATATCTCGCAAAATAAGAATAGAGGGATGCTTCTCCTTTTTATTTCCTGCCTGTGTTTATTGTGCAAATTAATTTAGGCAGCAGCAGAAAACAGCCAACTCAATAAATCGGACGGCGCAAATGGTCCCAGAAATATTCGAAGCTCCTTAACTACGGAATAATCGAAGCTGCATCAAGTGCCACGTCATCTGGTCCCGGTGAATAATTATGAGCCCATATTTAAGATTTCACACAATAATTGGTTATTATTATTATTATCATGTAATAAATAAAATTGCCACATGAAACTGTGCAGTGCCCAGTGACTCGCAACCCAAAGCGCCGTAGCCGGAGGGCGGCGGAGTGTTGTGACTAATGACCTAATATTGTCGTCACGCGCGATCCGAATCACGATCCCTCTCGGTCCACGCGCCTGCTTTTTTCCCCCTTCTGTTTTTTTTTTTTCCTCTTCAATGGAAAATTGTTAAAAGTCCCTTTTTTCGAATTTTTTTTCTTCGTCTAAAAAAAGTCAACTACTTTCTCCGGTTCACTTCTGAATTGGATTGAACCGCTGATTCAATCCAAAACCTCAAGCCTTTCTATCTATCTATCAATCTTTCACTCAATATCTGTAATGGGTTTCTGTGTTGTCTAGGTAGCTGTCAATGCCATTTTCATTTATCCGTTAGATTTAAGTCTTCAGTTACGATTTTTGTCATGACAATAAATCTTAAATTATATATATAAATCATAAATTGTAATTTGTATCACCTAAAGAATTATAATATTTTAATTGCAGTCTGTAATTGTACTCTGCATCAAATTTAGTCTGTCTTAATCATTAATTTTTATTAATTTAATTTTTCACAATGTAATTGAGACATATTGTAAATCCCACATTAAAAAATAATACTACCACAGAAGAAGAAAGAGTAGAGGTGATCAATATTTATTATCTTTCTTTAGTGTTATTACAAAAATATTTTTTGATACGGATTTAATTAAACTATTATTTAAAAAATAAGTCTATTATTATGATTTCACAAAAAATGTTAATAATTTTAGAAACATTTTGTCCTTTCGTTGGTGACAAATTAACACAAGTTGTAGTTTGTGTAGCGTATGACTTCCAAGATCAAGAAGTATTATCAGATAGATTTCAATTCTTGCAAATTTGTGAAGTGGGTGGGCTGAAGCCGAATTCGAACCCGTTTAGCATTCCCAAGGCTTAATTTTTTTATTATTTATTTTTAATGGGATGAGAGGGACAGAACAGAGGAACCGTGAGTTCCAAGCCAAAAAGGTTGCAGCTTGGAAAATCTGAATTCTGTAGGGATTTGAAGCAAAACCACAAGGGAGAAAATGGTGGGGGGTATTTTTTGCTTTTTTTGGGAATCACTGTTTGGAAAGCGCTTTCAGAATTAGCCATAAAAAAAAAATAAGGATTTGGGAAATTGGGTAAATGGTTGAAAATGAGCATAGCATGCAGATTGAAGAGATGATATGATTTGATGTAAAGCCTGTGTTCTCAAAATCCGAGCATGATGTGTCAAATTCCCCATAGCAAGATAGCATCACCTTCCCCTCCCCTCCCCTCCCCTCCCTGATTGTGATGGATGGATGGATGGGATGCCTGACTAGATTCATGCATGCCCTTCTTCATCATTTCTTCCCCCATCCATGACCCCCAATTCACAATATTAATGATCTTTTCATTTAATTTACTTTATTTTATATAAATCATCATGCATTTTAAATATATAATAACAACTAAATAAGTTGAAAATTTCAGCTTAGGATATTGCATAAATCCTAATGCATGGAGTCATTCAACTAAGGTATCATCAAAATTAACCTTTATGCATACGATGATTCTAGGTTTTGGATGTCTCTTCCCTTCACTGCATTTTGGTTGGCCTCAATCCTACTTTGACCTTTTTCTGAGAAGAAGATAAATAATGCAAAGACTCAAAAAGTGAGATATTATACCCAATCTCTTCACACGTTTGATTGGCCTTAAAAGGTGTAAAATCAATAAAATCAGATGCTTTCATATTCAAAAAAAAAAATACCTACTTTCAGCAACCTTTGTTTTCTTCCGGTTCCACGAACGGTCACAATTCAAAATGTTTATGGTATCAAACCAGGTCCTTAGGATAGAGTAATGACTTCTGATAGTATTTTAAATTATATTTTACAATCATAATCTTATATCAATATTATTCTACTGTCATAATTTTTAACAATCTTATTTCGTAATAATAATAATAATAATAATATATTTTTATATAATATAATTATATCATAATTTAAAATCATATATTCAATATTGTAATAGTGTGAGATTATAGATAGATTTTGAAACAGTGATGCCTGATAATTCTCTATTTTTGGTTGTATTCAGGCATGCATGAGTACAATAAGCATCTGTTATTCTTTTTTTTTTTTCTTCCCACTATTCTGTTGGCTTTCTCTTTTCCCATCTTTGACATGCCCTGTGAAAATGATGGGTAATAGATAATATTGTGTGAATTTCTAATATAAGTTGTTTTTGCAGATTTACCAGTAGCCATGATTACGATTAAACACTTAAATGGATCAATCACTGTATCATCGGATTGAGATATCATACATATTATGCCATTTATATAATTCTGCTACCATCATCATTATATTTCACTGAAATTTTGAACATTTATTTGATAAAACACCGTGATTTCACAAGATTTTATAGAACTTTTTTCTTTTTTTTTTTACTTAGATAATTAACAAGAAATTAATTTGTTAAAGCACGAATAAAACTAATTTCTGAAACTAAAATTGACTTGAGCAACATGGCAATTATTAGGTAGACTTGGAGTAGATATATAGGACAGGCCTACAATATTATGAGACAAGGTGGGCAAAATCCCACGACAGCTCTCACCACTGAGAAGAGGAAATGATGGTTGAATTAACTATTTTATAAGGCATTCTACATTTTTATGAGGCAAAAACTTTTGTACTTAATAACTAAAAAGGGGTTGAGATTGTTCACAGAAAACACACAAAAAAAAAAAACTGGATTAATAAATATATTTTAGTGCGAATAATTTAAATTTTTTATATTAAAAAACTTGCGATAAAATTCCTTACTCTTAACAATTTATTTGGGGTTAATAAAGAGGACAAAATGTAAAAAAAAAAAAAATCTTCAATTTTAGTGTAATTGAATTTTATCCTTCTAATTTTAAAAATTTTAAATTAAGGTATTAAATTATACAAAATTTAAAATTAATATCTATTATTCACTTAATTATCTATTTTATTAAATTACATCATTTTTATGAATATTTTAATTAAAAAATCATAATATTATTTTATTTTGATTTATCATATTAATTTTTTAACATAATTTTAAATTTATTTTTATATAGTTAATTAATATCTAATTAAATTATTATTAATTATATAATGTAAAAATTATAATGATATAACATATTAATATATAATAATATTATGATTTTTATTTAAAAATTTATAAAAAATTATTTAAATTGATAAAATGATTAATTAAGTGAATTAAAGTGTTAGTTCTAAAATTTTATATAATTTAAAATTTTAATTGCAAGTTTCAAAATTGGAGAGAGTAAAATTCAAACACCTTAATATTGTTCGAGGGGTTTGCAATTTTTTTTTTCATAAATACGAGAGAAAAGAAAACATAAAATTTCCAAAATAAATAACCTTTCTTTTTTCTCGAAAGAGATCTAAGAATGAGATTCACATGTATTTATATTGCTCATTTGAAGATAAAAGGATTTTTGAACTCCAAATCTTAGATAAAATTTGTTAATTTGTGTTGGTTTTAGCGCCTGAAGAGGAAACCCTACTTTGTCTTATATGGCCACAAAGACTGTGGAAGTACATGATTTGCACGAAAACAAGCTGTGTAAGTAGTAAAAGTGACTGTCGAAGACAGTTGAAAAAGGTGAAAGCTTATAATTAGCCATCCAAATAATCCATCTGCATCTGCTTAAGAGATACCAAAACTCAGATATCAGAACACAAACCAACAAAACCCCAGAATCAGCTCCATAATCATCAGTGAATCGCAATCTCCAGGAGAGAGATTTTCTTATTATTTAATTGGAGAGTGGGTGAGAAGCGAAGCGTGAGGTGAAGAGTACCAGAAAAAGTTGCAGAAATGAGAGAGTAGGATAGGAGGAGGAGGAGGACTCCAAGGTGTTACAAGTTAGCGTGTAATAAACTTGGTTCTCTGCCTCATTATTTAATTTTTTGTACTCTGCTGACACACAAGATTTGAAACAGCTTTATTGATATATATACATGTCTACACAGGATAGAATTTCTCTTTTTAAAAAAATTCACAAAAAATTAGAATTTTTTATGCAAAATTTTAGGTGTAATCACTAAAATTAATGGAAATTTTTTAAATTTTTGTATGTTTATAGTATTTTGTTGAAAAATTATAGATACATGAAAATTACAAGAATGTATCTTCTCTCTCACCAAAAAAGACTTTCCTCTCATAAAAATTACTTTCTGTTCCTTGGGTTTCATTTTTTCTTCACTGACAGAGGAATACCTGCACACTTCCTCACGCACGCACGCATACTCAATGCAGAACCACAGAGGCCACTCCCCTCTCTGTTTCTCTCTCTCTAGCTATGTGAATTATGATAAAGACTTTCGCAGAGTGTAGAGAGAGAAACCAGAAGAGGACAGAGCAGAGAAAACACAGATTTTCCCAGCCATATCATACCTTATTATTTCTTTTTCTTTTTCCCCTCTCTGTCACTCGATTTCATCAAATCCCTATGGAAAAAAAACCCCTTATAAACCCCATTCATCTCTCAACTCTCAACCAAACCAAACCTTACTTGAACTTGTTTGGCATTCTTCTTCTACACTGAAGGCTTAAGAGAGAAAACTTCTCTCAATCTGCTTTTCCTTTCTTTTCTGCAAATACAAGTTTTAATTTCCTCCATGGACAGCTATTTTCACTTTGATAACAGCGACACTCACTTGCCTCCTGGGTTTCGCTTTCACCCAACTGACGAAGAACTCATTACTTATTACCTGCTAAAGAAGGTTCTAGACAACACCTTCACTGGTAGAGCCATTGCTGAAGTTGACCTTAACAAGTGCGAGCCTTGGGAGCTTCCTGGTAATAGTCGTTCTTCCTCCTCTTCTCTAAAATTTCTAATTTACCAGTTTCATATATGAACTCATGGAGCGTTTTCGGTACATCTTTGCAGAGAAAGCTAAGATGGGTGAGAAGGAGTGGTACTTCTTCAGCCTGCGTGACCGAAAGTATCCAACTGGGCTACGCACTAACAGAGCTACTGAAGCTGGTTACTGGAAAGCCACTGGGAAAGACAGGGAGATTTATAGCTCTAAAACTTGCTCTCTTGTTGGCATGAAGAAAACTCTGGTTTTCTACAGAGGAAGAGCTCCTAAAGGTGAAAAGAGCAACTGGGTCATGCATGAATATCGCCTTGAAGGCAAATTTGCTTACCACTATCTCTCTCGCAGCTCCAAGGTCTGTTACTAGCTACCTGTTTCTTCTCTTTCTTTCTTTTGCTTGGCTTAGTTTAAATATTTGCATGTTACAGTGAAAATGACAGCTAAAACTAGATAACATCTGGATTGTCTTATCATATTCTAGCGTCTATAATTAATTAGGGTTCTTTTAGCAGTATTAGGTTAAAGTTTCTTTTGTCTTTCTATTCTGTTTCTGTTTTAGTGTTTATGTCGGACTTATGCTAGGGTTTTGTAGCTTGGGCTCTTACGAATAGAGACTAACAAGGATATCTTCATCCTTTTTTGTTCCCATTAACTCAAATTGTACTGTAAATATAAATATGACATACAGTTGCAACACACTGGGACATACAAAGTAGAAACATTTCTCGGTTGATATATTAAATGAGTTGCTATAATTATTTATCTATCATACTGTTGTTTTTCCGATTAGATCGTGCTTTAGTTTCCTTTTATAATGAATCCTGAAAAGTTCCGGCATAGTAATTGCAGAAGATGACATCTTCAGCAAGATGGCGCTTCTGTAATGATCAAAAGGGTTCTCGGTCACTGTTTGATACTGTAGTGCTTTTTTAGCCTTTAGGGCATTCATTAATTACCCATTTCCTAAATTGTTTCCAACAACTATTAGAACCTGAGCAGCTTGGGCAGTCTAAATTTGCTTGCAAAACACACTCTTTGAACAATTTTTCTACTCTATGAAAGCACTTGAATATTTACTCCCTTTTATTGCTCTTTTTCCATTATTATTTTGGTGCAAGTTTCACTGATTGTTCTTGAATGTCTCTACTTTAACAAGGATGAGTGGGTCATATCTAGGGTTTTCCAGAAGAGCAACTCTGGTGGCTCCACCGTATCTTCTTCTGGTGGATCCAAGAAGACCCGAATAAGCTCTGCAAATATGGGCCTTTACCCGGAATCAAGCTCTCCATCTTCAGTTTATCTCCCTCCACTTCTGGAATCTTCTTACGCCAACATCAGCACTGCCACGAGTAGCACCGCCGCATCCGCCGCCCTCAACGACCTTGACAGCTGCTCTTACGACAGCACAAGACCAAAGGAGCACGTGTCCTGTTTCTCCACGATCTCTTCAGCTGCCGCCGCCGCTGCTAGTAACAACTTCAGCAATGCGAACTTCGACTTCGCATTTACGCCACCGTCTGTATCTTTGGACCCGTTTGCTCGTTTCCAGAGGAATGTCGGTGTTTCAGCCTTCCCAAGCCTGAGGTCTCTGCAGGAAAATCTTCAGCTGCCCCTATTTTATCCGCCGGTGGCTCATCAGCCCGTTCCCAGCAGCTCTAGTGATGTGATGAATGCTTGTGGCCTCGTCGGGAACTGGACGGTGCCGGAGGAGCCGAGGGTGGAGGATGGCGGTGCCAACATGGCACTAGGTTCCACCGAGCTTGATTGCATGTGGGGCTATTGATGATATATGGCATTATCGAAACCAGTCTCTGCGTTGACTCTTAGGATTAGACTTAGAGTGGATGTCTCTTGGAGAATTATTTTAAAGTTGCATTAGTGTTTTCTTAGATTGACTTTATTGTACTAGGTGTTATCGCAGCGCTGCATGCTGTTATGGGTATTTTCGGTAGTTTAAACGTATTTTCCTGTGAGGATAATGACTTGGTTTCATTTATGTATTCTAGCTGTTGGACTGTGTCTGCTTTTCCCGGACTATCAGTGTGTGTGAGATTCTGTGTATATGGTATGACGACAAACTCGATATGGAAGGATCTTTGATTTCTGATATTCGATCTAACGATATTAAATAGAAAGGAGAATACTTATTGAAGCAGCCTTATCCATCCATGTAAACTCTAGCTTCAATAAAAAAACTTAAAATATTTACGAACCGTTATCTTCTATGATATAAGAATGTAATTTCACTTTTGTTTGTGTATGTAACATTCTGCATCTGCAATCATGGTTATAAAGAATATTATAATTTTGTTTGTGTATTTTGAATCGATCAACTCATGCAATCATAATCATCTATGATAACCATAATCATAATTGGTATTTTCTGGACTTTACATCTTCTTGTTCCTTTGCGTATAAAGAATAATAATCTGTTAGAAATGTATAAATATATCTTCTTGTATCAGTCTCGAAATACAGTAGATATGCAAGCATGAGAATAATAATTTTGAAGATATGAAAAAGTAATTATCAATTTTGAAGTGATTTAAACATTTCGAGTGAATGGTGGAAGTTTGTAAATGATTGAGTAGTTCTCACATACTATGCAGCATGTTATGTGATGGAATAATTTTGAAGTTTTAGAGAAGCGTCTTACTCCCATCCTAAAAATGACAATGTATAAGTGTTCTAAATTTAATTTTTATGAATATTATAAATGAAGTCAAGTAACTTAGCATTAAAGTAATAATAACCATGATAAGTATAGATGGGCTAATCTATCCATTTGGTGATTGTTCCTCAGTCACAGGTAGTCTCACGCAAGCATAAACAATCAATCATGGCTACTTGTCATGGTGTTGTTGCACTTAGCAAGCTCCATTTGCAATTAAAAGAATAATAATACTCTGCAATCATGGTTATCTTCAATAAAAAAACTTAAATATTATTATGATTGCATGAGCTGAAATTCACTATTCACATAAACGCACATTGATGATTGTATTTGTCCATAGATATACACACACAAGATTCACACTCAGGAAGAGAAATTTCAGCCCATTATTACCATATATGAATCATGAAGCTGCTGATGCAATAAAGAGAGATTAATTTTTCTTATGTAAATTTTGAAGATGAGGTAGGCACAAGATGGTTGAGTTTCACGTGGGCCTGTTTGTGTAGGTTTTAGACTATATGTGGAATCCTATCCTACTCCTCCTTGCCAAGGGACATATTTAATGTTCTCTCTCTCACATTGTGACCTTTTTTTCACTTTGTCATTAGGTAATGCCAGGGGCAGGGACCCCCTAACATGAGCTACTCCTACCGCTTTCCAAGCAATCCATTCAAAGTTTCCCCAATATCATGTCTGGCCCCTCTCTCCTCTCTCGTCTTCTTCTCCCACAAAAATAATATATTTTCTCAATAGCAAGCATGAGAAGGAATAATATGCCACATCATAAAATTGGATATCCATATTCAATGCAAGGTACGTATATTTTATTATTATATTAGATTCAATTTTATTATTCTCGTATCTTATATTTTGTTTTCATTTTCATATTTCAAAATGAACTTGTTTTAAGAGAACAGTGGTTTGAGTGAAAATAAGAGAAAAGAGAATTAAAAGAAAAAAAAATGAAAGGAGAATAATATTTTCTCTTTGTTTGGATGAAGAAGAGAGAAGAAAATACAATAGAGGAGTCCACAAATACTATTCTTCTTTCAAATGGGTAGAAAAATATTATATACACTCATTTGGATAATTTTAGCCATATTAAAATCAATGACAATGATTTTATTAGAGATATAATTGTAATTTTGCATTTCCTCAAATAAAAAAGTATTTATATCTTATTTTCTTCTCATCCAGATAACAATAAAGAAAATGATGGTATCTTTATTTTTTGTTCATATTTTCTTTCTTTTCGTCCAAACATAGGATTAGAGAAAAAAAATTAATTGTACTTCTTTTGCCGCTTATGTTGATGAGGCACGTCTCTCATTTCTACTTGTTGGAATTTTGTTTTCTATATCCATTGGGAAGTTGTTTTTTTTTTAAATTATTATTATAGGTAGCTCTTAAACTAAACTTATTTTATTACTAAGATAGAATTTACTCAGTAACCTTCACTTATTATTTTGAAACACATCTCTCTTTTTTATTATGAGTGAATTGTGAGAGATAAAGTTGGGTATTTAACAATTTTTTTATTTTCCTTGTAAATAAGAGAACAAAATTAATTTTACATTTCATCAAATAAAAAAGCATTTATATCTTTTTTCTTCTCATCTTTATTTTCTGTTCTCTTCATTTATATCTATAATTTCTTTCTTTTTTTCTTTTTGTCCAAACATTGGATTCGAGAAAAAAAAAATTAATTGTACTTCTTTTGCTGCTTATGTTGATGGGACACATCCCTCATTTCTGCTTGTTGGAAGTGTCCTTCGTATATCCTTTGAAAAGTCTCTTTCTCCCTGTTTTTTTTATATACGTGACTCTTAAAACGAAACTTATTTTATGAGTAAGACAAAAAAAATTTAGTAACCTTCATTTATTATTTTGAGATATATATATTTTTTATGGTGAGTTAATTATGAAATTATATATAAAAAAAAAAGATAATGAATATAAGAATGTATAAATAAGATTATCGAAGAACAAAAACGCAGATATGGTTGTGGGTGAGAAGACAAAATAGGTTTGAAAATAATGATGACGGGTGCAGAGGCACTCATGGAAATGATGATGATGCCATGTACTTGAGGTTTAAGAAGTGAGAGCCTCTGATTGGTGCAAAATTCATAATGATGGTGATGATGAAATTTGGGCAGCAACCAAAAGGTACATTAAGGTTGAAATTGGATTGTGTGATCTCTGCATGATTGGGAAGGCAATGAGTGTAGTACCACTTCTGGTTTCGCTTTGTGAGGCCATCTTCCTCATGTATTGCGCATGCCACGCCGTGTACCATGCATCTTCATCCCCAAAATAATGCATCCACTAATTTCCATCCCCATATCTTTTACAATCTAAATAATTTTTTTTCCTAAGTTATTATTACATCATATAATTAAGATATCAGTATTATTTTCTATTATATTCCAATAAATGTGAAGTAGATGTTAAAATTAAAGTTCTTTTATTTTATTAGAATATATATTTTATAGAAAAATATTTGAACTTTCATTCTATTTATATATCTAATAATTAAAAAAATATATGAAATAATTTTCTTTCTAAAATAATAGATGTTGTTTTCCACTATACTATCTATATATAACATTAAACAAATAGAACATTTCTTATTTTCTTAATATTTTATAACTATATGCAGTGGTGAACGCATGATTTATCGTTAGTGGAGATTGAGGGCCGGTGGTGGTTCGTGCTTCGTGGGGAAGCTTATAGAGAAAATGGAGAATTTGCAATTTATCCCTAAATTTTAGACAGACTTACACAAGAGTCTAACTTTTTTATAAAATTTTTAATTTAATCCCTCTATCATATTTTTATTTTTTAAAAAAAAAATTAAGTGGGGGTTGAAACTCCCACTCAACCCAACGTAGGTCCACCCCTGACTATATGTATAAGTAAACAAGATTATTCTTATCAAATATGTTTTTTGTTTAAAAAAAAAAGAGCCTAAGAAGTTAATTTTTTAATTCCTCAAAATATGATATCCGATGATATTGAGATTTGGAGTACTATTGTGATATTATTAGAATTTTTTCTCCAAGAGAAATTGAGTAAAAAGCATGCTAAAATCTAAACAAATGCTGGTAGGTCATAGCTAAAGTTGATTTAAATTAAATTTTATTAATTAGGCAATAATCTTTTTTTTTCTAAAATGGATAAGTGTATAGCATCGATCCTAGGGCTTTTGGAGGTTCTCTCACAATTATTTGGCTGAGAGATACCGCTTTTCTTAAGGATCTTGGATGCTGCTTTATGTGATGGCTCTGAAATACAAGGAAAAGGAATAAGATGCAAGGTGCAAAAGTCCAAAAGCCAAAAGCTTGGGTTTGGAACTTATGCAAACACAAAGGGAATCATGAGCTTGAAAACACAGAAAGCTCATCCACTTTGGTTCTGTTCTCTTTTTTGTTTTCTTCACTCGTTATTTCACTTACCTTTGATGGGTTATTTCAGTCTTCTTTTTATCCTAACCCTCCCTTTTCTTCTGCATTTTTTCCCATTTGGTGAAACAGGATCATCATTTTGAATAGCTGTATTGTTTGTACCATACATATTAAGGGTCTCCTGCTGGGACCCTATCTTCTGCTTCCTAGCCAAATCATTGAGCCTCTTGAACATCTATGCAAAGATTAGTTTAACATTAACCTAGTCTTCAAATTTTTTTGAATACGAATTTCATGGTTTGGTGCTTCCATCCATGTCTTCAACTCCCCAAGGCATAATGGGACTTTTGTGCCTAACACAGTCTAAAATAATTTATAGCTGTCAAACGGTCGGCATAGGACAAACAATTTGTAAAAAAATAGTTGTTAAGTAAAGGCAAAGATCTAGCTCAAGTCGAAGTATCATTAGCACTAGTTCCATTGATATAAAGCATGGACTTGACTGTAAAAAAATTAAAGTAAATTAACTTTTTAACTGTAACTTAGTAATTGGTGTGACTCAAGATATAATAAACAAATAACGTGATTCTATCAATCACTAAATAAGAATTTTGCTTACACTATTAATACGCAAGAGATACGTGATCACTTATTATTTATTTAAAAGCATGATAATTAATATATTCGTCAATTATATAAATAATTAAGTATCTCTCCTTTAAATTATCTTTTTTATATTTATTAAAATTTGACTTATAAATTTATTTAAATATTAAAATATATTTGACGAACCATTTTTATCATATACGACCGGTATGATATTATTATGTATACAGGTGGCTCATGTTTACCTGATCAATCCTTCTTAAAAGGGGAGTTCCCGCGTGTGGGTAAGCACGCCCAAAAGCAAAGCAGTTGGGAACAAAAGAAGCAAGTGGGGCTATGCAAGAAATTGAGAACTGGGCTTAATTTATATGATTATTTGGTAATTGGGCTTTACTTCTGTAAAGTGTTTTGTTCGGACTATCATATTTTGAGAAGAGATGCCCACTTCCAGAGATCATCCCTCACAAAAGCCCATTTTAAATTAGGATATACTCTACTGCCAGTGCACCAATTTTATATTTACTCTGACATGTCATAGTTTGTGATTATATACTATATTACATAAAATAAGTTGTTTATGTTTAATCTAGTCAATAAAAAAAGTGTAATTACTTTGTGTAAACATGTATTATTTATTAATTTGGTCCATCAAAAATATTATTATTACTTTTATCATTCAAACATCTGATAAGCTTTTTTATTTTATTTTTTTATCATTCAAACCTTGAGCAAAATTGCTAATATGAAAACTAACTTGTTAGCATTAAAACGGTCCAAATGAGGTCATGTATTAATTATTATTACAATCTAACAAATCAATTTTTTTTTTGCTATATTCCAATAACAGATCTATATAGAAATTTGATTCGTATAACAGAATAAAGGGACAAATAAATTGATACTAAATTTTCTTTGTAAGACTTACCGTAATAATTGGAAGATAAAATTAATAATTTTATTTCTGAAATTCTAATATATTAATAAAATAGTCCTGGATTATGAAAATATTATAATAATTTTTAAATAATATTTTATTTATATATTTTTATTCCTATATTGTATTATTTAGAAATAAAATTGCATATAAGAAGGAATGAAATTATATAAATGAAATATTATTAAAAGATTATTATTCATTTTTATTTAATTAAAAATTATTTTTTTCAGTGTCTTTGTCTTTTAATTTTAACAATGAAATTATTAATTTTATCTATTTGAAAAAAAGAGAAAGGGACTGAATTGATAATAACGGGGTAAAATAGCTTTTTTAATAGAAAATTCCCTTCAATTGGACCGTTTAACCGAAGCTCGCCACGTACAATCCCCCTTGCCACGCGCGTCGGCCGCTTGCTAGTTTCTACGCAAACTTTGTTAGCTTGTTTCACCTCATTGTGTTGTGCTTCAGTCGCAGTTAGTGAAGCCATGGACGAAGAACTCTCCGTCAACGATCCAACTCAACTGCTTGAAGCTGCTTCAGAATTTGCTCATTATCCTGGTAATTATTTTCCCCTCTTCCTTATTTTTTTCCCCTTTTTGTTGTGGATCTTCTGTTGACATTTTCGCCTTCAATTTCAGGGGTGCTGAACGATGCATCCGCGAGGGACTTTCTGAATCGCTTCCCACTTCCAGTTATAATCAAGTTAGCTTCTTTTTCATCTTCTCTCAATTTTTATTTTTCTGTTTTCTATTTTGTGTGTATTCACTCAGTTTCGAGCATATTCTGTGTCTGATTTTTTTTTCCCAATCAAAATGCTAGACTTTGAACTTCGATTTATGTACTTGTTTGCGTTTTCGGTATTGGGGGTCATGGGAATTTCAATTTTTGCTTCTGTTTTGTTTTGCCCCGGAAAATAGAGAATAATATTTTTTTAACACTATTCTATCTCTTGTTTCAGAAATATCCGATGATGAGACTGAAATTCTTCTAGCTTAAGAAGTGGCATTTGGGTGTTTATAGACATAGCGATTCTGCTTACCAAATTTTTAGTAGAAAATATTTGGTTTTTTAATATGATTTTTTTATTGAGTTCTAGAGCTTCAGGTATAAGTATAATACGGTTTCAACATGCTTTCTACATCAAAGTGGTCAACTGCGTTGGGTCTAATCAATTATATGTAATAATGTTAACTTCTGTTCTAAATTATGATCATATGATGCCTATGTGATATATTGTCAGTTTTTCGTTTTCTTCTTTGTCAATTGTCATGAAATAAATTTGATTCGATTGTTAGATTAAGGGGAGAAAATCGAATGGTTCTTTCCTGAGAGATTTTCTTTTGATTGTCTCCCACCCCCTTTCTTTTGTTCTTTGCAGTGCATTGCAAACCAGATATGACGTGCCTGGCCTAGAAAATACTCTCGTTGCTTGCTTGGAAAGATTATTCAAAACAAAGTTTGGTGCTTCTTTGATCCCACACTATATGGTTTGTGATTTTTTCTGCTGTTTTATTTATTATATAGTTGCTGTTTGAATTTCTAATTAAAGCTGGCTCACTTGGTCACTACACTGGATATGGTAACCTGGACCAATTTCCATCAAGATTGATTAAATCAGGAGCTGTTAAGAGCATAGATGTAACTATGATTATGCACTCAGGATGATTAAGCTTATCGTGAACTTGCAAGAAAGTAGTTAAAAAATTGTATTCTGGAAATTTTTTCTGTTACAGTTTATTTAAGCTGGCTTCAAAAAGTTGTTTTTTTATTTGTGTCTAAAGTTTTCAGTTTAGGAAAAAGAATTTGCTAAAAAAATAATTTCAGAAGAATCTTGTATTCATAGTTGGTCTATATTGGTAATTTAGTCTGTACACACAAACCTTTTGCTTGTCTGCTGCAAGTCCATTATATTTGTAAAATTCACTCTTAATGCTTTGCTATTCTGGTTTGTGTTCAGCCTTTTGTACAAGTTGGTCTGCAGGCAGATTCTCAAGTGGTCAGATCCTTAGCTTGTAAAACAGTATGTGTATATACTATATACTCTGTCCTGTCTTTATTTATTGTGTGTGTATAGTTTATATTAGATGTACCATGCAGGAGATCCTCTCCCCCTCTCCCCAAGAAAAAATAAACAAAGGAAGCATTGTATTTGTCACAGTAGCCCCCATGTCGTTTGCTGCTTACATATGTTAGTTGCACACTACAGGCAGTTAAGAGGGTGGATAGATATTTGATATAAATTGTCTACATGATACCTTTACTTCCATGCATGCGTTCATGCATAAGCACATCTAGGATATGTAAGCAATTTGATGAAACTTATGAATCTGACAGCAGTGAAAATATGTGGTTTATGGTATAGGTCACTTGTCTTCTGGAGAATCTTGGCAATGAAGCTGATGTTCTTCCTCGTTTAATTACAGACTACAATATATATCCTCTCATGCTTGATTGCCTTATTAATGGGTAAGAAGGGATACTATTTGGCCTTATGCTTCTTCTGTTTGGCATAAGAATTTTCTTTCAATCAAATATTTTCCCTAATATATACCAGTTATTGCATGACCTAGAAGTCGTTATTAATCTGGTGGCACGGTGAATTGGGATACAATTAATTAATTTTGAATTCATTGACATTTTGTACACCATTTATAGTGCAGGGCTAAGTAAACCTTACGAACCCCTGACGAGGTTGCTACTTTTTTTGTTTGGTCAAGGCTTGTTTTTGATTAAGATCTCTCTCTCTCTCTCTCTCTCTCTCTCAGGGCGTTGTTAGCATCTATTTAGTAAATCAGAACTCCCGTGGAGGCCTGTATGAAAGTATGATGGTCAAGTGGTGCTTTTTTAAAGGCCTTTCTGATCATTAGTCCTGTCTTTTTTGGGTGTTTTGCTTAGACACGGTTGTCTTGTCATAAATTAAATATGATATTTCTGAAACTTCTCTAAGCAATCATTTATGTATTTTGCATATCTTTGCACATATATAGCAATGAACAAGTGGCAGCTGAGGCAACAGATGCAGTAAAGACGTTGGCTGGTTCCCCTGCAGGCATGGTAAGAAATTATTTTGTTAATTAAACATTGGTTAAGATCCTTCTAATTGAATGAAAAATAAGAGCACTATTAAAAGCATCTCAAATGTGATTGTCTTTTGAAATGTAATACTTGTGTAGGAAATCATCTTTCCATCGGCCAAAGGTGCTAAAGACCTTGAGATTTTAACATCGCGATGTTCATCTCTGGTATGGTAACAATTCTTTTGATTTGTGTATTAGATGTTTCTTCTGTGGAATTTAATGCACACACTTGCACACCTTGAATTTATGGGAGTCTCCAGCAAAAATAAGTAGCCCTTTTGTGTTGGCATTATTTATTTATTTATTTATTTTTGTCACAAGACCCCTATCCATGTAGAAAATTGCTGAAAAAGCATTATTATGAGCTAATTATACTTCCAAAGCAAACATTGGAACAGGACTTTGACATTTTCAAGTATTTTAACAGGAAGAACATTAGAAATAAGATAGCACAATTTTGGTGTAGAATTTAAATTCATGGTCATAGAGTGCTAACTTTGATATTATATTTACTGATATCATCTTTCTGGTGTTTGAATGTTTGAAATGAACATAATTTGCTGACAGTTTTAGTTTTTATGTTTCTGATTCAGGGGCGAGTTCGTGTAATGGCTTTAGTGGTGAAGCTTTTTTCTGTATCTAGGTCTGCTGCATCCACCCTTTACAAGTTGAATCTGCTTAATTGGTTGGAGGCTGAAATAAGAAATGCAGATGACACCCTTGTAACTTTGAGTGTTTTGGAGCTTTTATACGAGGTTGCTATGTTCTCCCTCTCTTGCATTCATTATAAAATGAAATCTCAAACACCAGCCTAAGATAATTGTGGAATTTTTAGACACAAACCTTTATGGTGGCAATCAGTGTATTGATGTTAACAATATTTTTTGGTTTAAATGAGACTTTTGTCCATATATTATATGCAAATTTTTACTTCTAGTCCTCACTTTGCAAAAAGTTACAATTTAATCCTTTGATTTATAAATTAAATTTATATTCCATGTCTCATCCCTATCCATTCTTTCCAATGATCAATGAAATGTCAGTAGTCAGTACAACATGATGTTTAAGCTGTCATGACTGCTAATAAGGTCTTAGAAACCATTACTTGGGCAAATGCCCACCATTGGCTGACAATGGTTTTGAAGTCCTTAAGGGAAGCTATAGCTGGCTAGCAGCCATGACATGGCATGCGTGTCATCAATTTTTAGCCATGTCTAGTTGTCTACGCTTAATGTTTTAATTTGATGGTGGAATAGGGGATGACACTGAATGTCAATTCTAAATGAAGGGATGGCATTAAATATAATTTTAAATTGAAGGTTTTGATCATAACAACAGAATGAGGGACTAAAATGTAAATACACATAATATAAGGACAAAGAAAACATTATTTTTCAAAACATTTTTTAAACATCTTAGTTTACCTTAGTGCATATCAATATGTTCTCATTGTATGTGCTGATTCTGCTAAAATTGATGAAGTTGGCAGAGGTTGATCATGGTGCGGAATTTCTGTCAAAGACTAGCCTCCTTCAACTGCTTAGCTCTATTATTAGGTGCCCATTTACCTGTGCAAAGTTTTTTTCACCTCTCTTGCATAATGTGAAAATTGTACTGATGATGTATCTCATCTTTGTTATGAGGATAGCAATGACTCCACAGAATCAATTTTAAGATCACGAGCAATGCTGATAAGTGGAAGGCTTCTGTCCAAGGAAATGATGTACTCATTTGTCGATGAACCTTGTAAGACTCACTTTTAACCTTGGAGTTACTGTCGGAAAGAATTAAAAAATTTGCCTCCATTTCCATCATCTACAAAACAAACAATTCCATTTTTCTAGTGCATTCGCAGCGCCGTCATTTTTCCTTGATGATAGATGAATACCAAAGACCACTGGTTTTCTGCTAATATGCTGCCAACTTGTTTATATTTATGTTGCAAATATAGTGTGTATCTTTGCTGGTGTTTTTTATTTGTCAAAAGAATGTTGATGCGCTCATATATTCTGATGCATTATTTAATAATTTAATAATCATTCAAGAGCTGGAAGACTGCCCCCTAATATATATTCATTGTAATCCAGGTGTTAAAACTATTATTTCAGCCATTGATGGAAGACTCAAGTCGGGAAGTTTAGAGAGAGATGAATTTGAAACTGCACTAGAAGCATTGGGTCATATTGGATCATGTATGTATGTCACCACCTGCTGTTATGAAACTTGCACTCCTCTAAATCAACTTAAATAATTTTGGACTCCTCTAAAACAACGCAAATGATTTTGGTTCGTCTATTGTAGCATGCAGTGCTAGCATGACTTTGGAAATTAATTATCTCTGGAGTTTTAATGATTTTTTTAGTTCAATTACATTTACCTCTCTTCAAAAATAACAAAATTACAGGGGCTTCCCTTCTAATTCACAGAATTACACAGACCTCCTTCATATTTCATCATCAATCTTGTTTTATTGGGGACCTCTTTATTTAAATGATGTAAATTGTTGTATACGGTATTTTTGGTGATCCTAGCTGCCCGAGGAGCTACACTACTACTATCCAGTTCTCCACCTGCTGCAAGACATGTTATTGGTGCTGCTTTTGATCGACAAGGACCACATGGACATGGTAGACAGCTGGTTAGTGCGCAAGCTAATTTTTATCCACTTTCATTTTGAAGCCTTGCATTATATCTAAATATGGATAGCTTTTGAGTCCTTAATTTAACACTTAAAGTGTATACTGTTGTGTTTTGATCACTTAAATGGAGGTGATTTGGAGCAGCATGTGGCCTATGGTCTTTGGTTTTAGAGGCGCCACTGTGTTTACATCTTTGTTGATATTATTGAACCTGATGTATTATTCAGTTAATTTGGCTCTGTTCTGAATTATATGAGTGACTTGGCCGGAAAATTGCACATCTTACCACAAGCTCAGATAATTTATACAGAGTTAATCTGGATGCATTTATCAGCCTTATTAATTATTTCCAAGGTTGTAGAAATCCACTCTGTAGTTTGTGGAAAAAATTGTTATTTATTGATTGGTAGCAGTAGGGTATATATATAGGAATTAGTTAATAGAAATCCCATACATTAAGGGATATGATAAGGCTGGTTAGTTGACTATTTTAAAATATAAGACCTCAATGT
>JANHAO010004875.1:0-23513 GCA_026873985.1 Saraca asoca | reverse complement strand
AATTGGGCCATTTGGAAGTGAAATTGGATCCAAGGCCTCCTTTGCATATGCATCCAATTCTCTAAGTGTTTTGGCCTTCGATTTTTGTCCACGCATGAGCTCTATGTCATCCTTTCCATGTGTGCTAGCGATGACATCTTAATCTCCATCAGTGTGATCAGGATTGTGATTTGAATCGTTGAAGAAAATAAGCATGATTACGATTAGAATTGAAAAACTTATTTGTGAAGAGCTCAATTCGACTCTAGAAAATATACTTAAGAATACGAGTCTGCTCGCCTAATTTTGAAAACTTTTAGGAAGTTTAATTTCAAATATGATTAGAATCACGATTAGAATCGAAAAACAGAGCAGGGAAGGTCGGTTCAAATCATTAAATTTTAGTTCAAAATTCGATTCAAATCGATCAAGAAAAACTATTGGGTTTTTGTGACCATGATCACGGGTTCAGTTTAAAAAGGTATGATTTAACTAGCATGAGCAAATTTTGCATGTAAATGGCAGAAAAATAGGGGAAGCTATTTATAAGGCAAAATCTCATTATAAGACCTTATTTCTACATGTTTTATTGGCTTACATACATAAAATCCATTCATTTCATTCACCAACTAATTGGTTCATTGATCAAACCATTTAATCATAAATCATACCTCACAATCACATTACCCATTTTCATCAACTATCTTAATTTCAGAATCACAATCAGAATCGAAGAAACAAGGTAGGAAGGATTGATTCAAATGGCACAAATCTAGTTTAAATTTTAATTCAGTTCATTAGAACAAAATTGTTAGGTTTCTACAAGCATGATCATGGGTTTAATTCAAAAGCTACGATTCAACTCACGTGAGGAGGAATTGCATGGAAATAGTAGAAAAACAAGGGAAGCAACTTCCAATTCTACACTAAACCATAGGATCTCAACACAACATGTTTTGAGAGCTTCAACATGCATGAAACTTTGCTATGCCAATAGAAAACTAATCATTATATCTACAAATCCATTTAGTCTCAAGCTTTGCCACATAATCACAAGAAAACCTCTTTTGTTAACTTACACCAGTAATCAATAGATCACAAGCAATAAACACACTATATTTCAAAAGAATGGTAAGAATTACTTACATATGAATTGAAAACATAAGATCACTACTAATCCTATCAAAAATCTTCAATATTCTTTATGAATAAAAAGAAGAGCATATTAGCTTCTTAGCTATTTCAAAATTTTTCTTTCATCAAATAATCATATGCCATTAGATTATGGTTTCATTGCAAAGAAATAGCTAAATATACAAGATTTAACCTCTAAAATTTTAGGAAAATCACATGAGTTCTTGAAGTGAAAAATAACATGAATAGTGACTATAAACTTCAAAAATTCATATCCCAAGTTATACTTAGTGAATCATGTCAAAATGAAGAGGAAGAAGAGAGAAATCAGTAGTAAAAATAAGAGAAAATAATAAGAATAGATGAAAGACTTACTTAAGGAGAGAGAGTGTGTGTGTATAGAGAGAGAAGCTTCAAACTTGGAGAAGAAAAAGGTTGCATGGGTTGCAATTGGGACTTGGCTAAAAAGAAAGAGAGGAAGTCGGCTGAGGAAGGGTAAAATTGAAAAAATAAGTTAACTTTCCATTAACTACAAGTTGATCATTTCCCTTTTAGCAGTTTTTCCTATTTCCTCTATTTTGAGCCCAAATATAACGTACTTGTCAATCACTAATGATCATGAAACTTTAACAAAAATTAGTTAAATTAAGTACCTTCATAACGGCTATAAGTTTACACTTGCTGGGCATGCATAGGCCTAGTTTTGATCTATCCAAATTTTTCTAGACATTAAATCTTGAAAACATGAATTTTATTCCTTGAGCATCCATGATGAAAATTTTGATATCTAGGCCTCTAATAGCTTAAGATTTATAGTTTCAAAATTCATGAAAATTTTTAAATTTACCTTTTCAATTTTTTTTCGAAAAGCCATTTTATCATTAAAATAATTTTTAGAAAATTTGGGATATTACAATGAGACATGGGTAAGAACCCTTTCTTAGACCTATCCATGCTATACCTCTTTAGCATCTTGTCTATATACATGGATTAGGAGAGACCAAGTAAATTTTTAGATCCATCTTTATATATCTTCATACCCAGAATGAAGCTTGCTTCTCCCAATTCCTTCGTGGAGAATGTTTTGGATAGCCATGACTTAATAGCTTGTAATAGGAGAATGTCATTTCCTATAAGTAGTATCATCTACATACAACAATAGGAGACAACCACATTGCAATTAACGTTCTTGTACACACATGGTTCTCTTGTGTAGGCAGAAAACCATATCTTTCAAGTTCACAACATTCTCTACTAGATCTCTGGACTACATGTGTATTTTGAGCTTGATTACTTATCTCAACTTCATAAGATACTTGATCAAAGTCATCCTCAACTTTATGATCTATGTCATTTTGTGGCTTTTGAACTTTTTCAAGTTCTACTTTACTCCTACTAGCCTTTTCAAGGATAAACTCTTCCTTAAAGAAGGTAGCATTTTTTTTTAGACAAACACCTTTTGCTTAATAGGATAGTAAAAGTAGTAACCCTTTGTTTCCTTAGGATTTCTCATAAAAAGACATTTATCACTCTTAGATCTCAGCTTGTCTATGATGATCCACTTTATGTAAGCAGAACATCCCCAAATCTTCATGTATGAAAGACTTGGTTTCTTCCCAAACCACAACTCATATAGTGTCTTATCAACAAACTTTAATAGGACATGATTCCTTATATGCAGCCGTTTCCAAACTGTAGCCCCATAAAGAGATAGGTAAAGTTACAAAACTCATCATGGAACATACCATGTCAAGCAAGGTAAAGTTTCTCCTTTCTAAAATACCATTCATTTGTGGTGTTGTAGGTGCAGTCCATTATGAAAGAATCCTAAATTATTTTAAATAATCTATGAATTTCTGGCTTAAGTATTCTCCACCTTGATATGATTTAATAGTCTTGATACTTTTTCTAATTTGTTTCTTTACTTCAGATTTGAATTCTTTGAATTTTTTTAAAGACTTCAGACTTGTATTTCATCAAATATATGTACCCATACCTAGAGTAATAATTGGTAAAGGTAATGAAGTAAGAAAATCCTCCTTTGGTTAGGGCATTCATTAGACCACATACATCACTATGTATCCACTCGAGCACATCTTTGGCATGTTCACGTTTTCTAGTAAAATGTTTCTTATTCATTTTCCTAGTGACACATGATTCATAAGTTTCATACAATTCATAATCAAATGGATCCAATTATCCATCTTTTTGGAACTTTGTGATTCTATTTTCATTAATATGATCAAGTCTACAATGCCAAAGATAGGATGATTTTATGGATTCATTAAACTTTGGTTTCTTGTTTGTGAGTGTTAAGATATCTTGTTTTGTCTCTAGAATATGCAGTCCATTAATAAATTTTCCATTACCATAAAACATGCTATCATGTGAAAAAGAATAACTTCTATTCTTAAAGGTAAAAGTAAAACCTTCTTGATCCAAACGAGAAATGAAAATAATATTCTTAAAAATTATAAGAACATAATAACGATTATTAAGTTCTAGAATCAAGTTTTTAGGCAATTCTAAAAGGTGGGTTCCTAAGCTAACAACGGTAACTTCTGCTCTATTCCGAACAAGTAGGTTCACTTTGCTTTCTATAGCTTTCTACTATTTCTTAGCCTTTACACATCATTACAAATGTATGAGTCACAATTGGTATCTAATACTCAAGAATCATCAGAGGAGTAAGACAAGTTTATCTCAATCACAAGAATACTTGAAGTAAAAGCTTCTCTAAGCCTCTTTTACTTCATGGTCTCGAGACTTTGTAATTTCACTTTCAATGGCCTTTTTCTCTACAATGGTCACAAATGCCTTTGGGAGTGCTCTCTTTCTTCTTCTATACACCTCCTTTAGGTTTTTAAACCTTAGCCTTAGCCTTAGAACTTTTCTTAGGCTTCTTCTTCTTTCCCTTATTGGGCTTGGAAGAAGTATTGACCAGTAGTACAGACTATTCCTTCTTAAAATTCATTGCAGCATTCTTAAGCATGTTAAGCAACTCTATAAGAGAGACCTCAATCTTATTCATAAAGAAATTCATGACAAACTACCCATATGACTTAGGAAGGGAATATAGTAGGATGTCACTGAATAATCATTGTCCCGATTATCAAGCATATGAGTTGCAACAGATGATCCTTCAGCCATCCTATAATTGAACAGTTCCCAAGATAATTTGTATCTCTCAATATGAGGTCGCCCTTTATATAACTCCAACAAATGCAGAATCATCTTGACATGTGTCATATTCTTATGTTGCTTCTGAAGCTCAGGAGACATTGATGCTAGCATCACACATGCTGCTTGCTCATAATCTTCTTGATGTTTCAAGTAAGCATTAAAGTCAAAATTTTCATACTCAGTTGAACCTTTAGATAGAGGGTATAGGACATAGACTATTTTTTCTTACTTAAGGACAATCTTTAAGTTTCGTAACCAGCCCTTGTAATTTGGCCTAATTAGCTTATTATTTGTTAGAATACTTTTTAAAGAAATATTATTCATCATTTTAACAACCTTCAATAAGAATAGAGCGAATTAATATCTAAGCATAAAATTTATTTTATATGGACTTTATCATGTTGGATGATAATTGTAGTAGGTTAGGATCTTGGTCTAATTTACTTGAACTTGATGGAGGCCAAAGAACTTAAATAAATTTGATTAGGTAGATAACTCCTTGTCAATTACATCTCCATGTAACTTCTAATCATTAGGTTAGCAACTCTTTGTCATTTATTATCCATGGGATCGAATATTATCTCTTTATTAATAACATTTTAAGTGAAACCTAATTTTTTCCAAATACTATATAGTCCATCGACAAAGGTCATTCCAAACTATACATGTTTACTAAGTTGAAACCATCAAACAAGAATGTCTATGTATTTGAATAATGATAACATTAAAAATTTAGCATAACCTTGATGGAGGCTAATAAGTTATCACAAAATCGATCTTTGGTTATCATTATTTTGATGGGTGGTGTTGGACCATGTTTTTAACATGTAACATAAACTAGTGAGGGATTTTTTAATTAGTCCAGGGTGTAACCATTAAAGGTCTTATGCATTAGTCTACATCATACATACATCCCATTTATATCATACATATAAATCCTATGCATATATATGTTTACAAGTCAATGTCATACAAGAACATCTACATATTCAAATAATGATAACATGAAAAATGTAGCGTAACCTTGATGGAGGCTAACAAGTTATCACAAAATCCATCTTTGGTTATCATTATTTTGATGAGTGATGTTGGACCATGTTCTTAACATCCAACTTAAATTAGTGAGGGAGCTTTTAATCAGTCCAGGGTTTAACATTAAAGGTCTCACGCCCATACATCCCATTTATATCATACATATGAATCTTATGTATGTATATGTTTACCAATCTATATCATATATAAATCACTATTTATATCATAAATATAAATCACATGCACACATAACATAAATTAGATGATTATGGACCATTTTTAAATTATTCCCTTGAGCCATAAAAGGATAGAATCTTCATGTTATATGCCTCTTGCAATGCATCTCCCTTGGGCGCTTCGTTCTTCTTCTACAAGCAAAATAAAATTCTCTAATTTCTATCCTATGTAACTAATTACATCTTATAGAATAAACCTTGTAAATTCAAGGGGACTGAGATGAGAAGAGAATTTTACATTTAGACATAGAGCGAAACACTGGATACACAAGCCCTCTTTAATACAAATTCCTAAAAATAGAATATATATTATATTCGTAAAACCTTTAGTCCATTGTTATCCTTCCATGCATTCAAGTATATATATGAGGCATATAAGACAAGAAAACTTAGAACATTAACTATTTGATTCAAATTATGATCATGATCATGCATGTATCAAATTATTTGATTAATTTTTAACTTAAATAAGTTGACTAATTTCATTCCATCATCAAACATTACAATCAATCTATTTTGAAAAATAATCATCATTAATTCCAAAATCAATCAATTAGTCAATTTCATGTTACTTTCCAAAACTTTGGAATCAAGTAAATAATCAAAGGAAAGTTTCTAAAATTGTCTCCTATCAATTAGTATTGATTATTAAAATAAAAGGAAAATTTCTAAAACTATTTTCAATCAATTTACAATTATATTCAAATTAATTTCAAAATTAACAAAATTTTCCATAATCACATGAACAAAATTTAGGCAAATTTTATTTCAAAATTGGTTGTGATTGTAATTAATTTCTTAAATTATATTTGTATGATTAAATCATGGGATTAATTGATTGTCATCACAACCAATCAATGTGGTTGGAAGCACCATGTATGGTGGCTGAAAACTCGTTCAACTTTCAATTGTGGCTGGCTGGTTTGACCAACTTGTTGGTTTTCTAGCTAGTAGGTTGGCCAACTCCTTATTTGGCCAGTCAGTTTATTGGTTCCTTTATAGTGTATTTTTCATTGAAAAGTGTAGATCCAATCATATTGGATTGTGAAAAAATTTTCTGTAGAAAACAATTTTGCACCTTGAATAAAAACTTTGATCTTATGGAATCAAACTACAACATGTATATAATATCGATTATTACCATAATCATCAAATCCTTAATCATGAAGTAATAGAGAATAGCATGGGCTCTGATACCACTATTGGGAAAATTGGATCTAAGTATATCAAATATGTGGATCATATGCATCAAGCATACACAACAAAAATTTTAAATTTTTCTCAAACCAGGATCATGTTATTACTAATTAATTCATAAAACAAGGTATAATGCAAACAAACCTTAAGGTAGTAATTTAAATTATACCTTTTTGAGAGTTGTTCCCAAGATCCTTGATTTTGAAGTCTAAGTTTGATCTCCAAGTAATTCAATGAACAAGCCACATGATTAATCCTTTGGACTGTATTCAGACAACTCTTTTAGATTTGATCTCCAAAACCAATGGTGATCCACACGAACCAGTTTGATTCAAAGCCTCCACCAAGTGCAGATGATTGGTAAAGTAGGAAAGTCAACCTCTCAGCTTAAGAGGTGTTAGTTCTCCAAGGAATCATAGTTCCCTAAGGCAGAGTTGAGTGTTTGAATGTAAAGAGATAATTGAGATCATAGAGAGAATGGTCATGCAACACATATGGTAGGGCTAAAAAAGCTCTTGTTGCAGTTTGGCTTTTCTTTTCTTTAAATATGAGAGTTTGGAGCAAAACCAAGAGTAAGGAAGCAATGTGAGTGGCACGCAAGCTATGCCTGCCCCTTACTTGTGCCATCCACTCACAGTGGATGGGCTAAAAGGCTAGTGCAATCCCTTAGGTCCAAGGACTCCATACTTTTTAACTTAATGCTCCTTCCTTTGTGTCCAACAAACCAAAATACTTTCTTATGAGTCCATACTCATAAACTCTCTTTTTGTAGTCATTCTTAAATTGTCTTAAATAACTTAAAACGATTTCTAAGTAAAGAACCATTCCTTTACTAGAGTCTCCTGCAGTGTTAATATATATGTTCACCAGCATTTAAATATCAACAATGGAAATTTACTACTATTTAATAATTTTAATCTCTATTAGAATTATTAAATCTTTGATTAATTAATAATTCTAATCACATTAGAACATTTAATTAATCATTTCAAATTTTCAAGATGTTTAATCAGTTTAACTCTTAAATTCATAACATTTTGCATTCTAACCTTTCTTTTGACTTTGGATCAAAGAGATTCTATTGTGTGTGACCCATTACGTTTCCGTGTATGTTGGGAATGAATTTGTTTACAAACAAGCTTCCATAAGCTTAATTGAAAAAATTCTTTTTAATTTAAACATAATTTCTCCAAATTGTTCAAACAAATTCATAGATTATGGTTGGCTTCTAGCTAAGCATCATGACCACCCAAATGCCAAAAATATATTATTTAAACATCAAACTTTCATGACAAGGTGTTAATGTGTAATTCAATTTTTTTATCTTTTGATATTCAAATTGGACTAAGGGTATGTTTCAAGTGTCAACCTTATGAATGTCTAATCTAGGGTGTATGTTTAACCACGTGCTATCTCAAAATCAATAATACATAAAACTCCTTTTATGTATCAATAATTGATTATACATAAAACTCCTTCTATGTATCAATTAATACATTGACATGTGATTTTGGTCATAGCATAATCATCAAAACATCTTTATAATATCTTTCCTTTGTTACCAAGGAGGATGAATTCTCTTTTGATCAATCAATACCTTCATGAACTTCAGGGTGTGCCCAAAATTATTCATATATACTCTTTAAGAGTGCAAGCTAGAAATAAAATCAAAGTACACAACTCCATACATAAGATGTTGTGTTGATCTCAAGTTGAAAGATCACTTACACAACCTTTCCATGAGAAGTCCATTGACACATGGTAACATTCCATATGGTTTCTCATGTGGGTCAATCCAGTCATATGTTCTCTAACATATACCCATATGCTTGTCCAGATATCTCTATATCAAATAGTGTAAGAGATCATTGTATCCTTCCATAGAATGTGACATAACATATGTCAATTTACTCATGAATAATTGATATTTTGTTTTCTCAATTATTCCATGACTAGGGATATTTAGAAATTATAATTATATATGTTAGCCTAGGTTACCCTAGCTACACATTTTTTCTTAGTCTTGATATTGAAAAATAATTTTAATCTAAAATCATCTACATTACTATTTGATAAAATACTTTAGTGTTTTGATCTATTTTTCAGGTTCAAAGAATGTGATTCAAGAGATCCAAAATTAGGTCTAGCAATTACTTTATTTTTTTTAGGATATTTCGTAAGTGAATTCAAATGAGATTTGATTCAAACAAATATTTTCATAATGAGGCAGATACAAACAACTTGAATAAAAACTAAAATCAAATATTTTTTTTAAACAAAGCTTTTAAATGATTTTTTTACAAGCACAGATTTTATAAAATTATTTTACACCTTATGAATTGATTCAAGAATCAATTCCTTGAAGAACTTATGAAAAATATACTAGAATTGATTTATCAATCATTTTATGAAGAAAAGTTTTGAAAAATTCTTTTTACCAAAGGTTAGGATTTTGACTTGGATCGATTCAGTAATCGATTCATGACGTAATCTTAAAATGTTATGATTCAATTTCCAAACTAATTCATTAGTTGTAACCACTTTGATTCACAAACTAAAAGTTAGTTATTTTATTACAGTCAGTTACAACAGTTATAAAACTCCTAACCACCTTCAGTTTTTATCAGATTTCGTATCTTTCTCTTCTCTTCAAGTGCAAAAATCTCTAAGAAAATAGAGTAAAACAAGATTGGCTTTTACTTCACTATTTTTCTCAATCAATCAAGGATTTTGATTCAATCTTTTCAGAATTTACATTAGCTATTTGAGATTTCATCTCAAACTTTTGGTATTATATTTCCTACCTTATTCTGATCTTTTCTTTTTTAAATTTTCAGGTTGATAGGAATCTTGTTTAGTTTAGCAAGAGCCTATTGAAATTCTTATGGTTATTTTAGGTTAGCAAGAAACCTGCTGTAATTCTTGTGTTTAAACTGGTAATTCAGGAGCTTGTTTTAATCTTGATGTTTTTGTAATAAAAGTGATAATTTGGTTAAAGATTATCCAATAAAGTAGACTTGAATTCCAGTTTCAATTCAAGTTGAATCATTTTAAAAATCTGTGTTTTTAATCTCTATCTTTCTACTCCTGCATTTACATTCTTGCTGCACAATTATCAATTTGCATTCAATACATTTACTGCTTAATTTTCTACTATGCCTCTTGACACAAAGCTATAAATCTTGTTCTTGTTAAATTCAAATAAGAATTCATAATATTCAAAGGTTTATATAAATTCCCTTGAAGGAATAAGGGTAAGATCCAATTTTATCATATCTTTATCTGGGGTCCTCAATATACAATCTCAAGGACTTTATTTATACAAAATTATATTTTCAATGACTTTATCCAAGATAGTGTGTGTGTGTGTGTGTGTGTGTGTGTGTGTGTGTGTGTGTGTGTGTGTGTGTGTGTGAATATATCATAAATATAAATATTTAAGACTAAATTGATAAAAGGCTCAAAACATAATATTTTATTAAATATGCTAAGATATGTATTATCTCTGCCAATACAACGATTGTCTCTAGGACATCTTTATACTAACAAAAGGTAGGGTGTTGTCTCTAGGAATAGGTTTAAATGTGTCTGAAGCATTCAAGGACCTTGTCTGCAAGCAAGGATATGACCCAATATATGATGCATGGCATCTCAGAAGGTCCATTATAGCAGTAATTGAGGATTCTTTGTGTGAAGCACTACTTGCCAAAGTGTGCAAGCCAGTTGACACTACCTTCATTGATTTGGATGCTAATGTAACCCATTTGTTATGAATCAGTTTAATCAGTTTGTCAACTTATATGATACAACTTACTTTTTGTAGCTTACTATTGTGTAAAAGAATATGATAGATACAAGCATTCATTTTTTTTTTAGCTTTTCCATTTGTAGCTTAGGTATGAGATTCATGTACATTGAGGTTACTAATTATTCTTCTAAACATTTGTAATAAACAAAGCTTTGGTATTGAGTTTACCACTAGCCTTGTAGCATGAACAAGCATTCATTTTTTTTTTTGAACTTTTCCATTTGTAGCTTAGGTATGAGATTCATGTATATAAAGGTTACTAATTATTCTTCTAAACATTTGTAATAAACAAAGCTTTGGTATTGAGTTTACCACTAGCCTAGTAGCATGATATGATTCTTGAATACAATGTTAGCTATTCCCTTTCTAGCTTTGGTACTGCATTTCCCATGCCTATTACATAACTATAAAAGTAACAGGGCGGCATTATTAATTATTAAATGAAAGCTGAAACTAAAAGCCTAAGATAATGTTTAGGCTGTTTGCTAATTATGGTAGAATAGTTATAGTTATTTGCTAAACAATTTGATAAGGTTCATAAAAAGTAGACAAGGGGACACTAAAAGATTTCTAAAATTTAGCAAATAAATAGAGATATAGTATAAGTAGGAAACAAATACCTTTTTATTGTTTGGAACATGTGTTGATTGTGAAGAGGGTGCATGAACTTGTGCTGCTACATTTCTTGTACTATTAACATCACTTGGAGATTCTCTAAACTAAGCCATCATTATGTCCACATTAATTCCATGATTTTTTTGTTGTACCATCATTTTAACAAGAGTTGCTAATTCATTTACATGTGCTTTCATTTCTTGAACTTTACCTTTCAAGGAGACTAGTTCCATATCATGCTTTTGCTTAAAAGTGTCAAATTTCCTTCTCTTTCTTCAAGTTATAGATCTCTTGTAGCAATGCACTCTCCCTGACTTTTCCTTAACAAATACTATTTGAAAAATATCTTCATTAATTTTCTCAAAGTTTTGAGTCTTGTCTTGAAGTTGTGTTTGCAAAAAAAAAAAGAATATAGTAAGAATACATGAGAAAATATTTGATGAAGAATTGAATACGAAAAAACTAACAATTGCATTTTGAGTTTCCAAATCAAGCTATTTTCCTTTACTGCTTTGGTGTGTTTTGATGAACATGTTAATTTGTGTGGGTTCTATATTATTCTTGCTCTTTGTACATTACATCACATATTGCAAAAAATTAAACATGTAAAAATTGGTAGCTATGAACATGTCAAGAAATTAAGTTACGTGTTTCATTAATGAGACCTATATTTTCCATTCTTGAAATTCAAAAGCTATGGGCAATTAAAGATGTAAAATTTGGATACAAGTCAGGTTAAAAGGACATATTTATATTCATATAACATACCAATCTTTGATGTATTCTAGCAAAATTTATATGTCTCATCCAATGCCTCCACTTCTAATGAGCTTTATTTTGAGCATTAGTTTGAATAATTTTCTACATTGGAAATGGGATAACCATGATTAATTTTCTAGAATAATTAAACAATATTCAATAAGAAATTATGGATAAGGTACAAGTTATTAACTCACTTAGATTGAAGTATGATTCCAATACTTAATCAACTTTTTAAATGCAATGCCAACATTTTTTTGGGATGGTGGTTTAACTTCTCTGTTATACTATTGTACTTTATCAAAGTGGTTTTTTTTTTTGGTCTTGCACTTATGTCTCCTCCAAGATTCTTGTATACAAGAAAGTATCCATTTTTTCCTTCATATAGAATGGTATATTTTGTCTTCAAAGAATACAAAATATTAATATTTACTAAAGAATTTAGCTAGCAGCTAGTATCATTTCATTAAATAAAGAAATAATTCTTATGTTGACATAGTCCCACATGAGCTTCTTATTGTATCTGGCAAAGCCTTGTAACTAGTGTAAGTCGATGGACAGAATGTTGGATTTCTAGTAATAGTGCCTAAAAAAGCTTAACTCAGTTACAGTTTTCTCACAAGGCCCTACTGCTTGGGCTTTCTTAAATGTGATTTTTACTCCTTGTATCAAAGATCTTGCATGAATATTTTCGCAAAATGTCTTCCCATGAGCTCTTCTTTCTTTCAATGTCCCTAATTTAATGAAATAACACACATAATGTCATATATTTCTAAGAATGCAACATGTAGCATAAAACTTAAATATAGTTTTGCATGAGCTTCTTGTTGTCATTTGGCAAAGCCTTGTACCTAGTGTAGGTCAATGGGCAAAATGTTGGATTTCTAGCAATAGTGCCTAAGAAAAAGCTTAACTCAGTTACAGTTTTATCACAAGGCCCTACTGCTTGGGCTTTCTTAAATGTGACTCTTACTCATTCTATCGAAGATCTTGCATGAATATTTTTTCACAATGTCTTCCCACGAGCTCTTCTATCTTTCAATGTCCTTAATTTAATGAAATAACATACATAATGTCATATATTTCTAAGAATGCAACATGTAGCATAAGACTTAAATATAAAATTAAGTAGAAAAACAACATTATCACATTTTTCTACATCATCATTTGCTTCCTTAATCTCAATACTTTGGTTGATATATTTTCTTATGTTGGTTGCATTAACAAGCTTAGTATGACATAGGAGAATAATTGATTGAAGTACTCCTTCTTCTTGGCCATTTTTTTTCTTTTGAAGAAAGCCATTAAGTGATGATGAATGGTAGATTGAAGTCATGTTCACCTTTTTCTTTGGAATTTCTAATTGAACTTACCTATTGATTATAGTCATGGGCCACTTAGATCATTGTGGTTGAATCTCATTGGTAGTCATTACTTGCTTGGATCCTTGCAGTTATGTCATGTTGGTAGTCATTGGTTGCTTTGATCCTTGTGAATGAGGTACACTGGTAGCCATTAGCTGCTTGGATCCTTGTGATTGAAGCACATTGGTTGCTTCTTTTGGCCTTGTCTTTTTCTTTACCTCTTGTAGCTTTACTTTTCATTTTACTCACATGCTGCCTATGTTGATCTTTCTTTTTTTCATATATTTCCTTGCATTCTGGGTACTTCATGATTTTGATCTTGTATTTTACTACTTCTAACTTTCATGTTTTTTTTTAGCTTCACTTGCTGAAATTTTCTAAGTGACTCAACACATGACCTTGCTTAGAAATCAAAATTGATACCTTGCCTTTTATTAGGACTTTGACCACTCTTATTTGAACTTCTTTCCTTGTTCATATTTTCTTCCAAAGTGAAGCTTATAACCTGAATAAATAAAATAGAAAGATTAATGCCAAACAAAATAAAAGACAATCCTTCACAATGAAATAAAATAAAAACAAAATAAAATCAATATATATTGCAAAACAATTACTTGTTTCATCATTACCTCACTATTCTAAATTATACACTTTATAGAAGATATGCTACTTTATATTGTCTCATATCATATTCTCATATTCATCTCTAGATTCTACTTCATCTAGTTTTGTATGAAGTGCAGCCGAAGTCATTTCAATATTGTTATAGGTAGTTCTTTCCTCACCAATCAATTTTGACTTCACCATAGGGTGTAGCAAAATTCATGGAGTTATTAGATGGCTTATTCCCATCAATTTCTTGGGACTCAAAATCTGGCTGTTCATCTATGATAAACAAGTCTCTTGGAATTGTCTTTATAACAAATTGTCATTTTCATCAAATAGATCTTGGACTTAGAAGCATTGATGCACTTGAGATGCTAACACAAGTGTCTTATCTAGATAATACATCTTGTTGAAATGAACATAAGTGAGATTATGCTTGTCTTCTCCAACTTCAAACCAATCACACTTAAATATCACAACTTTAAAACAAACATAATAATCTAACTCAATGATATCATTTATTCTACCATAGTATACCACATTGTTTGTGATTGGGTATTCATCTTTAGACCTTACAAAGCTTTGAGTTAATGCTACCAATGTCACACCACTATTTTGGGTTTTGCGTCTTGCATCACGATGCCTAGTATGAAATCTATATTCATTGATAAGATATCCATAGAATTTTTTTGCAACAATATTTGGTCCTCTTGACAATTCTCTAATCTAATTTGGAACATTTGATTTCATGGCATGACCTTGATTTTTTGCTTTGCTCCACTTTGTTCCTTTAGGTTGATTACTAACTTCGCTTTCATTCTCTTTGCAATATAAACAATGCTATTTTTTAGAATAACTATAAAACATACTTTTATTGTAAAAGACAATAAGCATGTTAAAGTACCTAAGGTATTTGTCAACTTTATCACAATTGATGAAGATGTATCTATGAGTTTGTGTCCTTGATTTCTTATCAAGAGAAAATGTTTTACCCTTTTTTCCCCTCTTATAGGCTGACCTTTGTTTGGAAAGATATTAGAAGCTTCAACTTCACTTGAAGCACATTCATCATTGTTTTGTAACATTCTATTCAACTTGGTAGATATCTCGAACAAAATGTCAAACATTCCTTAGCTAAATATGTCTCT
The DNA here is from genome assembly GCA_026873985.1 of Saraca asoca. Taxonomy (NCBI): domain Eukaryota; kingdom Viridiplantae; phylum Streptophyta; class Magnoliopsida; order Fabales; family Fabaceae; genus Saraca; species Saraca asoca. The sequence continues at coordinate 8,452 of JANHAO010004875.1, read as the reverse complement.
ACAATAAAGCCTTCAATTCAATTCTTGTTGCCAGCATAAAACTTCAATATGCACATATATCTTTTCGATGGGTATATTGATGAACATGATCTATCCATATTTTATATTCCTTTATAGTTAGTCTTTTGTCATGTTTATGAGCTTAGTTGGATAGAAATTAGTTTTCTTGTTTGCTTAAGTTTTGTGCCTAGTTGAATTTATTCAGTAAATTTATATTGTTTCAGGTTTTTAGACATATCATGAGCTGGACCTCAACTTTGGGTATTCTTATGTCATTAGAAACTTAAGATAAAGATATAAAAATGTCATGCAGAGTCCCCAGCCTAATTCAATTGTTTTAGAAGTCAAATAATGCTCACAATCCAAAATAAAGTGCTAACTTACGACCCAGAAATAATTTTAATATTTTAATCATAAGTGGAGGTTCACTAATCATTTCAGTGCAAAGTCAAGCCCATAGGATAGCTAAGATCCATCCTAACAATTGTCATGAAGGGTTTAAGGGCAAACTACACCATTTTGAATTAATTACATGGTTGTGGACTTAAGAGTTTAATTCTGTTATGGGATTGGAATGCTTTGAAAAGTTATTTAAGTTTTTAGCCTATAACTTGAGCTAGGAATCAAATTTTTATGCAATGTCAATGCTATTGGACTCTTACGATACAAGGCTACAATTCATATGAAGGGAGCCACATCCATTGAAGCCTCTTTCCAACCCTAATTAGTAGCCCAACCAAGAGGCAATGCAACGAGCCTATAAATAGCTAGTTGAGCCTTATTTGTAACAACTTTTAGATCATTTTCCATATTTATCTCTAATTTTGGGTGGAGAGGAGCTCTATTAAGGAAAGCCTCTAGCCTTGATTAGTTTTTACTTTTCCTTTTATTCCTTTTTTTTATTTTTATAGTAATATGTAACTAAACCTTTATCTAAATCTAAGGAAATTTCTACACTAATTCTTTAGTTGATTGTGAGATTTTCTCTTAATTTCAATTCCCTAATTTTATTGCTTATAATTTTTATGGATGATTAATTAAGATGGCCAATTAATTAGTTATTCATTGTGATTTAATGCTCACTAAATTTCCATAAGCAATTCTATTGTTTATGGCTGTTTGGTTGTGAGGTAGCAATAAGGTGTTGATATGCTACTGGGGTAGATCAATTCTCCTTGAGAATTGAGGGTAATTATTTGGGTTGCTGCAAGGATAATTTAATTAATTAGACTTGGTATTTTTAGAAGTTAATGTTATTGATAAATTGGTTAGGATACCAAGCTTTGACTGATTTAGCAATAAGAGTCAATTGGGTACTAAGCTTGGTTGGCTAGTTTAGGAGAAAATTAATAAGGATTAATTAAGTACTGGGCTTAATTAATTCCTTGGCTAAGCAGTCAAAGTGAGAATGAAATAATAGTGTTAAGAATCAGTCACAAAATTAGTTACAAGAATCCCTTGGATTGAGCTTTTATCCATTTGATTTTCCTTCATTTTTGTTTATGTTTTGTTATGCATTTAACATATGTGATTTAATTCTTAATCTAATGACATAGTATCCAACCCCCTTTCATGCTGTAAACACAAAGAAATGAATCACTAGTCTTTGTGGACATGACTAGAACTTACCCTAGCTACTAGCTTAGGTAGTTCAGCATTACTATTTTTATCTAATTTCAACAGCCATCAAATTTTGGCGCCATTGCCTAGGACTAGTGATGTGATCTCCCATGGAAATGCCCATGGATCTATCTCTAATTTAGCACAATTCAGCACCAAAATTGAAAAGAAAAAAGAATAATATTTATGCCACACTCTAAAGAGGTAGGAGGAGAGTGATAAGTGTTGAAATTAGATGCACAAAGAGGAAATTCTTTGATAAGTCTTCAAGTTCTAGTAAGAACCCTAGGAGAGCACTGGCTCAAAGAAGAACACTTCTATTTCGTAAATTTTTCAAATTTAAATGGTGAGAGAAACATGCCTTCCTTATTAGCAATTAGGCTCAATAATGGGCTGGATTAAAGTCCTAAACAAGTCCACCAAAAATACCAAACAAAACAGCCACAAAACATATGCATAAGCTATTACAAGGAATCCAAACGCAAACCCAGTCCTATGCAAAGTAAAAATGCTGGATTTAAGTATCTATGTTGACCTTCAAAACTATGTATTTTCACTAATTTTAAGGCTTGACATCATTAGACTGGACCTTAGGGACCTTTAGGCTTTGGTTTGACCTCATTTGACTAATTAAAGCTTCAATGATGATCCAAACATTATGACAATGTCAATTTGGATAAAAACACTAGGGTAATTTGACAATAAATTTTGAGACCACATGATAGAATTGGGCTCTAGCCTCAACATGAAAGTTATAGAGCTTTCTTTTAGCTTTCCAACCATATAAAGATTGACATAATTTGGCATCTAGAGCTCAAGTTATAGCCTCAAACCTACAATAGTGTCATAACTCAAGCATTAAGCAATTAATTCAATTAAACTCTAAATCATGATCAAATCACAAAACAAGGCCAATTCATTAAATTAAACTTGATTAACATCCTAAGAGGAAGAATATAAGAGGAAATAAATTAGGAAATATTTTGCTCATTGAAGAGCCTTTGATGCCCCTTTGAGTGATCCTTTGAGTTTCCATGATAAACCTTTCATGAAAACATCTAAAACAAAAATTAATGTGAATGTTGATTCTCTTATTATGGAGTTTGATGGTGATACTTTACATTACAATATGTTTGATGATGCCATATCCTCCTGATGATTATATTGTGAGCTTTATTGGTGTTTTTGATCATGTAGTGTAGGATGTTAATGTTCTTGCTTCCATTTTTATAGGACAACCTGATGTAGGTGGCAAGAAATTCAAGTAGCTAAAGATGGATTCTAAAATTCATGGGTGGTAGGAAAATTTTGTGATGGCAAGAGTTTACGATTTAGGTTGAAAGACCCAAGGGAGCATTAAGCTAATGACGTTAAACAAGCGCACTTATTGGTAGACAACCTAAACGTTTATTCTTTTTCCGCACCTCTTTTATTTTATATGTATTTTGTGCTTACAGTGAAGATAATGTAAAATTTAAATGTTAGGGAGAGATTTTAGGATTATTTCATTTTGCATTTTTCTTTGTTTTACTTTGATTGTAATAGAAAAAAATTCTAAAAAAAATGGTAAAAAAATTTTGTTTTCCCTTGTCATAGGTGTTTTCTTATTAATGATGAATTTGTTTTGGCCTTGAGTAAGTTGCAATTGATTTTGATGGTTGCATAGTATTTATGGGTAAAATCTAGTCTCACATAGCAGGGAGGCAGAAGCCCGATAGAAATTGAGAATCAATGAAAAAAGCTCAACTCAATAAGGTTGCACCACCTCACTAATCACGAGGTTGAGATGCAAACGAGGCTAAAGCTAGAGAAATAGCTAGCTAAGAAATGAACTACCCCGTTAAAGCTCACCTCACCAAGAGCGAGGTCAGTCTCACTGAATGAAGGATAGCAGTGACCTTGGGCATCAAATAGCGATGATGGGTACATTGCCCAGACAAAGACTTAGTGAGATAGAGCACTAGATGGACTTACATTAGGTTTGAAATCCAGCAGACATGTGGGGCCTACTCGCAGAAAGTAACCTGTAAGAGCTGATTTGTAAAAGATTAAATTGTCGTGTACATTTAATGTTTGATGTAACTTATTTACAGCGTGTGAAATTACAATTGTAACCTCCTATCTTCTATAAATAGAAGGGGAAGGATACTTGTAGAATAGGCTGAGGCATATATATTGAAATTCTATAAAATTCTCTCCAGATCAATAGAGAGCTACTGTGGATGTAGGGACCAGTACTGCCTGGTTTTAGCTGAACCACATTAAAAATATTGCATGCCATTGCTGTTCTACTTCTTCATCATCTTTCTCATTTCTCATTTGGTTAACCTGAAAGCAGTTTGGGGTTCAAGGACTGATCCCAGTTGGTTGGAATTTGGCATAACCATATTTCACTGTCAACACATAGCATAATTGGATAAATTGTCATGATTATTGAATTTGATTAGTATTGTTATGGATTTGAAGTATTTGTGCATTGATTTTGGTAGACATATAACCTGTGAGATTTTGAGCCAATTCTTGATCATTTTTATTAGGTTTCTCTTCTTTCTTGTGCGTGATTTTCTTTCATGAAATTGTTACTCTAAAACTTGCTTTGATTCTTTTTGAGATTGCATTGGCACATGCATGCATGAATATATGATTAAGGCCTTCTTTGATGGAGTCAGTTTTGCCCTTTTAGCCTACCTTACATTGCACCATTATTGAGCCCTAGCCCCTTTGAGCCTAATTGACCTTTTTCTTGTTATGTAGCTCATGAGAAAGCCAAGCCTTGAAATTCTTTACCTTTTCTTAACCATAAGGATTAATAGATCTTTTAATTCATTAGTGGGATGGGTTCTGTTGAACAAGTGTAGGGGTATGCTAAATGTTTGGTGAAAATACAATTGTGATTCATTTCAATGGCCAAGAAAAAAAGAAAAAATAAACAAATGAAAAAAAAAAGAAAAAACAAAAAAAAGCTCAATGTAAGTTAAGAGGGAAAAAAACAAGAAAAAATTGAATTTGAAGAAAAAAAGAAAATTTCCAAAAATACAAAGAGCTTAAAATAAAAAAAAAAGTGAAAAAGTCAAGAAAAGGAAAGAGAAAAAAAAGAAGTGAAAAATGTGAAAGTTGTGATGTAGAGTTTGGGTTTTAATTGCTCATATGCTTGTTTGAATCTATGCCATAGTACTCCATTAGTCTTTTTGGTTTGACACTTTCATATCCATATCATTCCTTTCTTCCCTTTTTCCCTTGGTCACATTGCAAGCTTTGTGAAGTCTTTTTGATTTGTGCTATGCATGTGATTTTAGCAATGGAGATTTGATGATAAGCAAGCTTATGGAAGTGCATTTTCATGAAATGAAATTGAGTGAAACACTTTCCCATTTTAAACACAGAGAGTTGCATGGAGAGCTTACCTTGTGAGAGTCTACCAAAGTGATCTACTTGCCTTTTGAATAAAATTGCTTTGCTAGTTGCATTTGAGTTGTCAAGAATGTACTTCATGAGATGCTATGTCCCTTGAAATTTTGGTTGTTTTCTTACTTTTTATTTTGCATTCTCATTATTGTTGAAAAAGTTTAGAGTTTGAGCCATTGTTGATTCTAGTGTAGTTTTGTTTTGGTATCTTGCCCGAGGACGTGTAAAGACGTGCAAAAGCTAAATATGGAGGAATTTGATGAGCACGATTAATACATATTTTATATCTTTTTATACTTAATCTTTTATTCTGTTTTATGAGCTTAATCTGATACTTGAAATTGGTTTTGTGGTTTGCTCAGTTTTTGTGCTTAATTGAATTTATTTAGTAAATTTATACTATTTCAGATTGTTTCTAGTTTTTGTGCATATCTTGAGCTCTAGACCTTAGTTTTAGGTGATCCTTATGTCATTAGAAAGCCAAGAGAAAGATATAAAAATTTCATGAAGAGTCCCTAGCCTAGTTTAGTCGTTTTGGAAGTCAAATAAAGTCCGCAAACTAAAACAAAGTGTTGACCTATGACCCAAAACCAGTTTTGGTATTTTCATCATAAGTGCAGCTCCATTTATCATTTTGGTGCAAACTCAAGCCCATAGGATAGCTATGATCCATCCCAACAACTTTTATGAAGGGCATGATGGCAAACTATACCTTTTTTAATTAATTACATGGTTGTGGATGTGGATTTAAGTATTTAATTCTGTTATAGGTTGGATTGCTTTAAAAAGCTATCTTGATTTTTAGCCCATAATTTGAGCTAGGAGTTGAGTTTTTATACAAGGTTAAGGCCATTGGACTCCTGAGAAACAAGGCAACAATTTATAAGAAGGGATACAGATTTGTTGAAGCCTCCTTCCAACTCTAATAAGCAGCCCAACCAAGAGGCAATGTAGTGAGCTTATAATTAGCTAGTTGAGCCTCATTTGTAATAACTTTAAGATAATTTTTTCTATTTTGTCTAATTTTAGGAGGAGAGGAAGTCTACTAGGGAATGACTCTAGCACTAATTAGAATTTCTCTTTTTATTTTTATAGCAATGTGTAACTAAACCTTCATCTCAATCTAAGGGAATTTCTGCACTAATTCTTTAGTTGATTGTAAGGCTTTCTCTTAATTCCAATTTATTTCTATTTTGATTCTCTTGATTCTACAGAGCTTCAATATAGCCAATTGTGCCTCTTTAGCCTTAGCTTCCCCCCTTTTTTACAGGGTGCTCCTTCCTCCTATTTATAGAGGAGAGGAGGCTACAATAGTAAATTTATAAGTTGTAAATGTGTTACATCATGCAGTGTTCATACAAGACAAAGCATATCTTTCAATTTGGCTACTACAAATCGCATTCTGCAGATGGGACCCTTATCTTCTGGTGTGTTATACACTTGTCTCCTACTCATGGGACTCCTGGGTGAAAGTTGTTCTTGGTGAACCGAAACCCCTAGTTGGAGGTTGTTGCTACTTTCTTCTGAGACCAAGCTTGTCCTCATTGAAATGAGCTCGCATGAAGAAGGTTGCTGATCGCGTGAGCTAAGGCTTCGCACTTCTAACACCTTAGCGAGCTAGAGCTCTATAACTGTCCAGGTCTTTTATTAGCCCATTTAAGGGGCTCCGAATTTCACTCATAACATTAAGCCCCACAACTCTTAGCTCGCTTCGTAAGCTAGGAGTTAAGACTTCACCATGCAGTCAAAGCCTTTATTGATTGTGCCATTTCATTTATTCCAGACCATTCCCTTCATCATGTGTGTCTCATAATTACGGATGCGTCTACCTCATTTTCTCCTGAGACAATTAATGAAAGTGGTTGGGAGTTCTCTTAAACCCTTTGGTGGGATCAAAGTTGCTTCTATTTAAGACAGTAGAGACCTTCTTTTCTTCTTTAGAGAAATTCGATGGGAATTTCAGACGAGCCCCCTATTCCTCTAGCATTCTATTTTTTCAGTCGAGGCATGTATGGTGGTTGTGAGGTTTCTCCTTTTTAGCCATTCAAATGGGCCTCTCTTGACCTCTCTGTTTCAAGAGTCAAGTTGAGGAAGAGCTTATTGCTGAGGAAAGGGGGCTGGAAGAAGAAAGTTAGGGACTTAAGCGAGCTCTTAAGCTTCTAGTCGATAGGGGTTTATCTCTTGGTGGCTAACTTTCTGATTGGTGGGAGCTGTCCCTTTACACGTCAATCTTTCTTCCAGAAGAACTATCTTTAGCCTTTTCTGACTTGTATTTTGACTCTTTCTAATGTAAATGTACCTCGCTGAGGCTTTTTTAATGAATGAAATTTCCTCCTTTTTTCTTCAAGTATTTGGCTGTTTGACTTGCAATTCTCAAATGATAAGTGTTAATTCTGCACATAAAAATAACTAAATAACCAATTGGTAATGCTTCTTTGATCGAGAAATAAGTATATTGAATATGAAAAATATAAGTAGGCCACATGGCTCTAAGGTATCTGGTTACATGAAAGCTGTGAAATTTTGATCACATGAGAGCTGCACAATTTCGATCGCATGAGAGTTGCGAAATTTAGGCGGCATGCATATGGTGGCTAAGAAAGTTGCTTGTATGCATGATAAGATTGTTACGTGCATGCGGTGGTTAAGAAAGTGGTTCACATGCACGAGCTTTAAGCTAAACACATGTGGTCGCTAAGAAAATTGCTCGCATGTGCGATAAGATCGCAACATACGATGGCTAAGAAAGTTACTTGTATGTGCGATAAGGTCACTGCTCGCACACGGTGGCTAAGAAAGTGGCTTGTATGCATGAGCTTTAGATCACATGAGAGCTACGAAAGCTTGATCACATGAAAGCTGTGAATACTTGATCACATGAAAGCTACGAATACTTAATCACATTGATGTGAAACTCAATCATAACTTGAGACTTAGTTTGCAAAGTGTTCACTTCTTAAAATCTCGAGACCAAATCAAACGTTTTCCAGAATTTTTAGGAGAATCTACATGAACCGACCTATATGGGATTTGGGCCACTTTCGCATATCATATTACAAGTTCAATATATGGTTCTCACTATAGCCAGCTATTCCTACTCGGGGTCTTATTGAGGCCGGGGAGGATGTTGTGCAGCAGGTCATAATACGTACTCCCTCAAGTACCCTCTCTTAATCAGATCCTCAATAGCATCTGAGAGCTCAGCAATCCAAAGTGTTATGCCCCACCTCATTGTGGTAGGCATAGAACTTGTTTGTGTTTTTGCCTGTGGGAGGAGTTCGCAAGGGAGTGGGAGTCTTGAAGTCTTCTTTGTGTTAGTGTATGCCCTTGAAGCCAATCATAGGATGATTGTTTGTTTGCATACATTATATTACGTTTTAATGGCAATTCAATTATTATATTTTGTTATATCTGCGTAATATAAATA
>JANHAO010004874.1:0-23462 GCA_026873985.1 Saraca asoca | reverse complement strand
AAATTGGATAATATATAAAATAAAAAAAAATATCAATTCCAACGGACAAATCCGTTGGAATATTCCATTGGACTAATAATTCCAACGGTTAAAGTCCGTTGGAATTTTCATTTGAATCCATAACTCAGATTAATCCCAATTGGTAATCCGTTGGAATACTTTATCTGTTGGAATTGTCCGTTGGAATTTCCAATTCTAACGAGAGTTTTTCCAACAGATTAAATCCGTTTGAATGTATAATTCTAATGGATTTAGCTAAAATTTCAACGGATTTTTTCCGTTGAAAAATCAGGTTTTTCTTGTAGTATAATAATAAAATTTTTGTGCATTGCATATTATGACAAAACTCATATTTTTATTTTAAGTCATATAATATTTTACGTGGTATACATTAAATCAAGCTCAAACGATTGAAAACATTGAAACAAAACTATCAAAAAGAAACAAAAGAGAAAAACTTATAATACATATCAAATTGATAACCTAAATACAAAAATAAACATACCAACAGCATCATTTATTTCATTGATAATCCTTGGTATGCTCATATTAAAATCAAATATTTTTAAACGTAATGTTCTATTGTTGTAATATATAATAATTGATTTACTGATATTATATATTTTTTAAATGTAACATTAATATTATTTGATTTAGGTAAACTACTTTTTAAAATTTATAGAAATATTATGATATTTAGATTGTATATTATTTGACCGTATTTTATATTTAAAACATAATTATAATTCTAAAATAGAAAAATTAGTAATAAAAAATTTAAGATTATTTTATTTAGTAATATTATGTTGTTGCAATTGATATATTTAACAAAATTAACATTATTTGATTTAGGTAGACTATCCTTTTAAATTTGTTAAGAGATGATGATACTTTAAATTATGTTTTATTTAATCATATTTCATATTTAAAATACAGTCATAAATTTAAATAAAGAATTTAGTTATATCTTCTTTCTTACTACCAATATTATTGGATAGGTATAGTTGGATGCGAGTTACATATTTACCATCTGATTAAACTAATCAAAACCTATTTTTCTAATTTTCCTAAACCATTAATAACTAGCACATAAACTAAATTGCAATAAACTACTATTTTGGTTGTCGGATCAGACGGGTTTAAACAGTTAGAAATTTTTTGCCTAGCCTTGCTGTAAAGGAGTATTCTAGGGAGAAAAACTTTAATAATATTAAATTATTATACTATTTGATTATTTGCCTTCATGTTATTTAAATCATCTCTATTGTTTCCTTAATTAAATTAAATGTGTTAATTCTATGATATTATATCATTTATGATATTTATCTTAATTGTATTTGATTACCTACTCTATTATTGTTACGTTTTTTTTAATTCTTTTATGTTTGAATTTTTTTTATATTTTTTGAGTTTTTTTATACTACATCTTATGTATTGTATGTCTATTTCATTTTTTTAAAATCAATTTTATAATTTTTTTATACTGTTTCTTAGATTTTGTATGTTTAGTTAAGATTACTTCGGTTAAAAAAAGTTGATTCTATGATTTAATCATATCTCAGTGCTATTGAATGTTTTCTCTTATATCTATTTTCTTTATTAGATTTTAAATTTTAAAAAAAATTCAGAAATTTAAAGTTAAACAACTAATAAATTTTAAGTCAAAATTATAAAATTTGAAACACATTACCAATATATTAAGATAAGATTAAAGTATTATCATTAAATATTGTTGATGGGTTTATATGATTGCAATAAATCAAACATTTACCTACTATGGATTTTATAAAATTTGCAAGAAAATCAAATAATTAAATAAATTTTTACTCATAGAAATCCAAATCTATCTATAATTGTATTGCATATATTATATTGAATTGTATATAATTAGTGTAGTTATTTTTATTTTTTAATCGTCAAGTATAGATTTTAAAAGTAATTTTTATATTTTCTAAACCACACCAAATTTTATTGAATTTGAAATTTCAAAATACCTATTTTAAATAGTGCTTGTAATATCATTTTTACAATTTTAAAATAAAAATGAATTAAATCATTATGTTAGTATACAAAATTTAATATAAAATAATAAATCTAAAAAATTATATAATATATTTATTCATACATTAGCTAAGCTAGTTATTATCTAACCACTAAATTGCATGGCTAAAAATTAATAAATTATATATGTTTTTACGCAACCAACAATTAAAGAGACTAATATTTAACCTCATCATTGATATATTATTGAAGATGAATTTATATTTAAAATCATGAGTAATTTATATTTATAAAATTATAAAAATTTCAATTTTTATTATAATGCTATTCTTGAATGGGTATTTCCATACTCGTGCTGAAAAAAAAAATTGAGAGATTTAAAGAAAAATATTTATTTTGAAAGCACAACATAGCTAACAAATATTCATATTATTTATAATATTCATAATTTTTAATTTATATTTATACTCATAAGATTATTTTAATTATTTTCAATAAATTATTTCAAAATATCGAATTCAATTTTTTATATTGAAAATACAATATGACTTATAAATATTCATAAAACTGCCGTTTTAAGATATTTTGAATCTTTTTATTTGTTAATATTAGTCATAATCTATTATAAAAATTAATGAAAAATTCTAAATTGTTTTAGTCAATAATGAATGACTAATTCATTACATTATCAAATATTTCTTTACAATTATAGGACTTACATTTTTTGGACATTCATTGATTCTATAATAAAAAGTTGACTAACTAAATTGATCCAATTCAAATTTAATAAATTTTATAGAAGTTGACATATTAAAAATGGCATACAATATTAATTTTACAAATAATAAATAGATAATAATTAACAAAAAAATAGGTATAATATTTGGCGAGAACAAATTTACTGGGAAACTGGTAAATATCCCAAGATAACATTAATAGCTTCCCTTATATAATTCACACCAAGTTTGTTTTAGATTTGTGAAATCTTTTTAAATTTTAAGCCCTTAATATTAATTGTGTTAAAATGTTTTTTTTTTTGCATGATTTTTGTCTTAAATACCTTTAAAATATTACTTGTGCATATTGAAATTACCCATTTACAAAGGCATAAATTTTATAGACTATCAATTCATGAATTAAGTTTGTTTTAGACTTCTGAAATATTTTTAAATTTCAAGTTGTAAATATTTTCAAATGGCTTTTTTTCATATCTGTTATCTTAAATTTCTCTAAAATATTATTGCATAATTGTTTTGATTGTCCAAATTTCTGGATTTTTATTGCATAATTGATCTAATTGTCCAAATTTTGAATATTATTAATTATTATTGTAGAGTCATCCCAAATTCTTTTGGTGTTTCTTATTTGTGAATTGGTAATTTTCTTTCTTACTGCACAAAAAAGCTCAAAAGATCCTTTTTTTTTTTGTGTTTTCTTGGCTTTTTTTTTTTAGAGGTTTTCTCTTTTCTATGGCTTCTTCCCTTGCTTTTCCAGTTTAGAAAGCTTTTTTTCTGATAAAATGATGTTCCTCTTACAAACTTTTTCACTTTTTATTTTTATTTATTGTTTGTTAACTTATACTCTAAATTTTTCATACAATTTGTATCATGACAAGAGAGATAAAAAAAAATAAGAAAAGAAATTAAAACATTTTGAAGAGTTCATGACAAAATATGATGTTACGAACACACTTGAAAAAGTATAATGAAAACAGATCCTTCAAGAGATGCATTTCTAGCAATTTTTCTTTGCTAAAGCACTCACAAAAGTAGTAGGAAGTCCAATAGAGTCTTTTTGAGTATATTTTCAGCACCAAGTTCTGTCATTGCATGTATAGTATTATTTTTAGAAGACTTGCAATTGAATATTTGTTCTTTAATTTAAGATGATATGGTGTGACATTTTTGTTTAAGCTTGCACAAATATTTATAAATATATTTTTATTTTTTGTTGTGGTTTTTCTTGAACGACTAAATTCTTTCACATTTGTTGTTGATATACATTTTGGTATTTATATCAACAATTGACTGATGGCATGTCATAGTTTTAAAATTTTGCATAATTTATCATATGCAAGTAAAGTTATGCACTTATACAGATTATTTAGCATTCACTTTTAAAGACCTCTTAATTTCTTGCCATAACATCTATTGATTTGCAAGTGCAGCTTCATTCAAATGGCAAGGAGGGTAGTTTTACTCTCAGAACTTAGACTTGATTAGCAGACTTCAAAGATTCAAGCTAAAGTCTTCAGACTTTGAAATGTAGCAAACAAAGATACACTCAATCAGATTAAATACATTGAGATGCATCTACTTGATAACAAGGTAATATTTATAAAAATTACATTTTTGGATTATTTAATTTGCTTGGAAAATTTAAAGTATTTTTAGTATGTGCTAATTTGCTTTTATTGAATTGTCCTCTTCTACAATTAACTCTAACATCCTAATAATATTATTTTCCTAATCCTTGTGGGTTGGATGCAATAAATTAATTCCACTACTTTTTTATTGTAAACTTCTATCTATTCTAAACTAACATTGCTTAACATTATTTTATTCTGTTAAAACATTACATACATCTTATCCAACACTGACTTGACTATTTGTCACAAAATTTCATTTTATGCCAATTTACAAATAGCAGATTTTGTAACACATTTGAATAGTTTAATTATAAGTGTAGCATTATGTATAAATTAGATTAAACTAACAAGAATATCTTACATAATTAAATAGAATCCATAGTTAAATAGTTGCATAGGATAACGAGGATACATATATGCTTTTAGATTTATATTCTATAGTGTAGCTCTTCAATTAGTCTTTTAAATTTTATACAAGGAGACAAAATTCCAACAATTATATTTGACAAATATCTTGTAAAAATGTAGGGCAACAAACTTACTAAAGGGGGATGCTACATCTTGCAAAATTTTCAAGTCAGAGCTAATGTTGGAGGATTACATAACACACATCATCCTTACAAGACCAGCTTCTATGGCAACACAAGTGTCCATGCATGTCAAGCAGGCATTAGATTATACTATTTATGCTTTGTTCCTTTTGAAGACATCCAAAAAGGCAATGACTATAGACTCTATTTGATAAGCATTACTTGTTTTTAAAAGATAAAATTGTAACATATATCAAAATACATATTTTTTTTTTACCATAAATGTTATTGGAAAGCTTACACCATGAAGCAATTGAAGATTATAAAAATGACAAGGTTAATAGTAAAAGGAAGAACATCTACCTTAAGGATAATAAGTAAATGTTTGTAATATTCCTTCATCTAACTAATTTGTAAAAATTAAATTCAAATAAAACTAACATTTGGTTTATCTAATATTCTGAACTTTGAACTTGAAGTGTACTTTTTTGGGAGATTTAGCTAAATATGCTAAGACTTACATCAATAATTCAAAAGACCTCAGTCTAACTATTGTCTTTCAACTTGCTAAAATTAAACCAATGGAGAGACTTTATTACAATATACTTGCATGGAATTAAAGGAAACTAAATTTTTATGTTCTTCAAACTAATTCATAGAGGTTAACATACTCACAAATTCATGAAATGCATATAAGGTTTTATTCAATATGGATATACTTGAGATTATAAAATTTAAGAGCAGGTATATATTGATTTATAATTTGTTTTGAAAATATCTATTCATCATAATTATTTTCAAATGTGTGTCATATCTTAGTTTAAGTATCATTGAAGATAATGTAACTCCAAGATTCTCCCGTTTATTGTCTCAACCATCTTCATATGCAATAAATGCTTTTCAAAATTTGACAACAAAAAGATATTGCTTGAAATAAAGAATACAAATGAGGTAATAGTTTTCATAATTTAAATAATTTTCATTGCTTATTAAATTAATTTGTGTCTATTAATTGCAAAATTATCTTAGGTGTGCACTATTGTAACATTAACAACTCTAAGGATGCTTCAAATTTGATACAAGTGGTACTATGATGCTAAATGCAACAGAAAGTTAGATTTATAGAGTGAGATTTGGTCTACCCAAAGTGTAATAAGATTCTAGAATCTATTATTCAAAGCTAGAACTCAATGTTTTTAGTATGCATTTTTATGTTCATTAAGAGTATTTTATTATTAAAACCTTATAAAAACAAGCTATTATGTTCAAATCTTCTATTGTAAATATAAGGTTCAAGTGTTTAATCCCATAACAAAAACATCATTCCTGATCATTGAGAAAAATGCAATCCAACTGATTGGTAAAGCTATAGATAAATTGTATGAGAGTTTGGTTCAAGTAAGTTTTCTACTTTCTTTCTTCATAAACTAATTTTGACTAAATTTATATATCTTGATTTTTGACTTTGATAATTTATTTTCAAATTGTAAAAGAAAAATGATGAGAATGGATGGCCTGTTGACCTTAATTTTTTGTTTGGCAAAACTTTCCCTTTTAAGATTAATATAATTGACTATAACATCCAACATGACAAATTGGATGATGCTAAAAAAACTAATACCTTCAAATTAAATCTCTGTTTTATCAAGTAACTTTAAAATTATTTTGATGGAAGTTTTTTCTTAGTTGAAAAAAATGACATGAGAAACCATGGATCATCAACAAATCAATTGCAAAAAATGCATGATTAATTATATAAACTTGATGGACTTTGTTAACTACAAACATGGCAGTGTAATTTTAGAAATTTGACATTGTATAATCAACTTTTTGTTTATTTTTCCCAGTAAATTCTAGAAACTTGATACTATAGAATCAACTTTTGTTTATTTTCTTTCCCTTTTAAGATTAACATATTTGACTATAACATCCAACATGACAAATTGGATGATGAAAGTAATGGTGATGATGCTAAAAAAATTGATACTTCAAATTAAATCTCTGTTGTATCAGGTAAGTTTAACTTTAAAATTATTTTGATGGAAGTTTTTTCTTAGTTGAGCAAAATGACATGAGAAACCATGGACCATCAACAAATCAATTGCAAAAAATGTATGATTAATTATATAAATTTGATGGACTTTGTTAACTACAAACATGGCAGTGTAATTTTAGAAATTTGACATTGTATAATCAACTTTTGTTTATCTTTCCTAGTAAATTCTAGAAACTTGACACTATAGAATCAACTTTTATTTAATTTTTTCTCATCAGTTGCACAAAAATGCTTCTTTACTATTGTCTCCAACTTGCACTGGTTCTACCAATAACAAGTTCTCTAAGCCAATTAATATATAGTAATTCTTTTCTTATTTTACCAATTATTTTAGTTGAACTCACATTTAAATATGATTTTTGAAATCAATGTGAACATTATTTGCATCAATGCAGGACACATTCTCTCTTAGTTGTGATAATGTTGGAATCATTAGATAGTTTAACCTAAATGATTAGATGAAATGATGACGAAGATGAAATAGATAACCAACCTATTTCAAATCTAGTTAGTCCTCAAATGTCATGTGCTAAGATGAAGTGATATATCAAGAGGGTTAAAATTGATTAACGGATGAAGAGATTTATTTTGCTAGATAATGAAACTCTATTGAAAATATGTTTTTTTTTTTATATGTGGTATCACTACAAACATTTAACTTATCATTTTAATTTGTAACATTAATAACTTATGAATTGGTAATAACTTAAAAGACAATGTTTCTAATTGTGATGTATTTGTCAATCACTTCATTTTTAATGAATTATATTAATATTTATTTTCAATAAACTAATATATTACAATTGCAAGTTTGTACTGGTGGCTAGTGCAAAGCACGAATTTTTATAATATTCTATTATTTTTAATGGTTGTTCTGTTTTTCACGAAATCAAATGAGATAAAAAAAACACTTATAAATTGTTATATATTTAGCTTGTGCCTATTAATTCCATATAAAATAAATAAGTAAATAAATATGTGATGGCATTAAATTTTAAGTAATTATATTCATACTGTGAATATCTTGATTCCATCAAAATAATTTAGTTTTAAAATAAATATGAATTAATATATTTTATATATCTATTGATATTAACATTTTTTATGTCATTTTGCATTAATGAGTTATTTTATCAACTACTTTTATCAAACACTTTTAATATAATTAATTAGTTTATCAACTTTCAACTAACAGTTAGCATATCAACTTTCAATTAATAGTAAATATATCAACTTTTAGATAATTATATTTATATTTTGAATATCTTGATTTCATCAATATAATTTAGTTTTAAAATAAATGTGAATTAATCTATTTTATATTTATTGATATTAACATATCTTTTTATGTTATTTTATATTTATGAACTAACTTATCAATTAATTTTATTAAATATTTTTAATACAATTAATTAGTTTATCAACTTTTAATTAATAATTAGCATATCAGCTATAAGCTAACTCATTAATTACTTGTATAAAACATATTCTAAAAAGCAAACTTACAATTAGCTTTGAGTGAGTACTAAGTTGAAAAGATAGAGAGTAAAGCTATTAAACGAACTTGATCGATCCTTCTGTAAATTGGTTTGCATAGACCTGTCATAAACAAACCAAATTGGAAAGGTCCAAAAAAAAAAAATATGACTGCCCAAATGGAAGTTTAAATCTAAAATTAATTGTCTGCGGACCCAATAGGCCAGTTCACAGACTTTTTCTTTTTTAAAAAGCATGTAAAACCTTTTTAAATAAAATTTTAAACCTAAAGTAACAATTTTGAATTCTAAAATAATATATTTATAATATTTTCAATGTTAAAAATGTCTATAAATATTTCAAAGAAAAAACTTAAAAAGCATTTGAATAAGATTCTACAAAATAAAAAAAAAAGTGTATATAAATTGTTTGGCATTTAACCTTCATTATAAGGATACATTTTACATATTTTATTAACTTTCTAAATAAGATGAAGAAGACACAAAAGCTCTATAAATATATACTCTAACATATCCAAATTTAAGAAGATGAGAATTTAATAAAAAAATAAATTAATTCATAAATAATATCAATTATTTACATCAAACTGACTCTCAGAAGCAAACGTACAATTGACTTCGAGTAAGTACCGAGTTGACAAGATAGTGAGTAAACTTGTTAAATGAACTTGTTCATCCTTCTGCAGGTTGGTTTGCGTAGACCCAACGTAAACAAATTGAATGGGACAAGTCCATAAATATTATGACTGTCCAAATGGAAGTTTGAATATTAAAACTAGCTGTCGGCAGACCCAACAGACCAGTCCATGGACTTTTTCTTTTAAAAAAAAAATTATTTAAAATCTTTTTAATACAATTTTAAACCTAAAATAATAATTTTGAAATCTAAAACCATATATATATAATATTTTAATGTTAAAAATGTCTATAAATATTAAAAAAAAACTTAAAACCATTCGAAGAAGATTCTATAACATAATAAAAAAAAGGGCATATAAATTATTTGGCATATATAACCTTCAATACAAGGATATATTTTACATATTTTTTAAACTTTTCAAAGAAGATAAAGAAGACACAAAAGTTCCATGAATATATATTCTAACATATTTAAATTTTAGAAGATGAGAATGTAAAAAAAATAAAAAATAAAAAGGTGGACTAATCTGCAGACAGTTAGGTTCAGTCCGCACACGCTACGAACCAAACAAACTGAACTGGTTCAACTTTTTTTTTTTTTAATAGATTTTGATTTTATGAGTCCTAATCTATCATTTTTTTTATTTTTTTTTGCGGACTCACGGACTTGGGTCCATTTTAATTGCTCTAATGGTGAGTATTCGGGGTGGGGACTGAAACTCGAAAGCAAGCAAGGAGAGAACAAAACCATTTTAATATTGTGTTTATTTTATTGGAAAATATTTTTATAAGAATAATATTATTTATTTTTTTATAATTATAAAATATTAATATTATAAAAATATGTTTTATCCAATATTAAATATAGGTAATATAACTAAAAATAATATCTTATATTTTGCATCGTTAATATAATATTATAAGTTATTTTATTAATTATAAAATATATATCATATGAAAATTATTTATTTATCTACTAACAAACCAGATTTTTTTTTTTTTAAGAGAATGTTTTCCCATCAAACAGAGAGAGATCAGGTCTCAAGCTATCTGATTACCATTTAGTATATACCAATAAGCTGAGTGCGTGGCGTAACCATCGCTGAACGGATAAGATGATTTTGAAAAGGTTGTTCGCACATGGCTTTGGGGCCCATGCTGGTCATTCTTACACTTTCACTCTTTGATCTTCGTTTTGCCTGCCCTGTAGATTTGCAAACCTGGGTAGGAGCTCGCGAAAATTAAGACCTAATGTAGATGGTTGTTTAATATAGAAACCCAGGAAGTATAATGTTTTAAAAAATAATATAAATCTTTATTATTTAATTAATTATTAATTAATAAAATAAAAAAAATAAAATTTGATTAAAAAAGTTCTCATTTAATCAAGTTAAATAATTTACTGCATCGACCGTTGTTACACAATAAGAATAATTTTCTTTAATCAAATAAATCTCAATTTATTTATGAAAATAATACATTTTCTGATAAATAGTATAAGATAAAGATCAATTTTTTCTTTAATATATATGTTAGATTCTTTCTCTGTGTCTTATTCACTACTTCTTCCTTCAACTTGTCGTTTCCTCTGCTTGCTACTTTCAACAGCAGTCACAGTCTTATTAAAAAAAATAAAATGAAAATAAAAAAATTTAAAAAATTTAATAAAAAAATTTACAAAAATTAAAAAAATAAAAAAGTTGAAATTTTTTTTTATTTTTTTATTAAAATTATATTCAATATATAATATAATTAATTGTAACATATTATCTAATTATTTTATATAAATTTTATTTATTTTTTTATTTTTTAAATTTTTTAAATTTTTTTATTTTTTTTTATTTTTTTAAAAAAATTAAAAAAAATTAACAATAAAGAATATTTTGATATTTCCTCAAATATCAAAAGGTAAAATAATAAATTATTCAAATATCAAGAAAAAAATAATAGATTCTTCAAATGTTAAAAAGGAAAAATGATAATAATTCTATTAATAAAGGATATTTTGATGTTTCCTTTAATGCCAAAGGTAAAAATAATAATTTCTCAAACCTTAATAGGGGAAATAGAAATAACTGGGGAAATTTCCAGTTTTGAGCAAGGCAAACGAATTTTCAGTGTCAAGAACCGAAAATTGGTAGACATATTTCCAATTATTCACTAAAGCAGTTACAGAAACACCATAGTCCTTCGAATAAAGCGGTCGGTAGATCCTGCCAAGCTAATGTTTCAAGATGAATTTAAATTTGATTTATTATTAATATAAAATATTTTATAATAAATAGGAAGATATTATGTTATTAAAAAGTAAAAACAATTAAAAAAAATTTTATTAGTAATAAAAGAAATTTTACTATATTTTATTAATATGATAACGCAAGAATAAATAATAATATAAAATTGAATAACGATTACTGTGACTTAAATTTAGATTAATCCTTTCAAAACTTACATTTTTTTAATGAAAAAGTTATATCTTATTTTATAAGCTACAAAAATTATCTACTAAAGTTGGATGCTACGGACACAAATTATTATGCTCCCACGTGGGAGCATGTCCTCTTTTGGAAGTAAGACTTGAATGTTGAGAATGGTAGAAGCCATATATTTGTGTTTTTTTTTATAAATCATTTATTAATTGCGAATAGAAAAATACGTAATTACATTTCTCACATTTCTATTTTTATGTTTATATGAGATGACGTATAAATTTTCTTTTAAATTATAAGAAAAATCCTTGTGCCAGTTCCAAAAAAAATATATCTATTAGCTTTGACTTATAATACTATTTAGAAATGTATTCAGTTACTTAGGTAGACCTTGTGACATGGGTTAGGGATTCAAATGTGTTGGTTTAAAGGCATCCTTATATACTCAAAATTAAGTAATAAGACATATATTAATAAAATAAAATTTTCCTTTTCCATATTCAAAAAGTCTCTTCTTAATATATATTAAATGTTACTTATGCGTGATGTTTTTTAAGACTCAGTATTTATGAATGCTTCAACTATATGTTCATGTTGCCTATGGATATGCTGCACATAGGATTTCATTATATGAGTGATCAAAATATATTTTGCTTTGTTATCTATCCAAGTATAACTTGAATTTATTATAAGGTTGTCATGTTAATCAAGAATTGGCATCATGCACTATATGGTATACCTAGAAGAGTTATTATCTGTGACATTGAAATGTAGAGAGAAGTTCTTTTGTAAACTTACTATACAAAAATTATAAACTTAATCAATTACTTTGTTATTATTATGTGTATTTTTGGAACTATGTAAAATAGGTTGGCAAAAGCCCAATAGACAAGTCCAACTACAAGAGGCCCAGCTCGTCAAAACTAAGGTCACTAGATAAAGGCATCAGATCACCAGACACAAGCTTAGATCGCAGGATAAAGGTTAAAGCAGTAGCTCTAAGTCGATTGACAACGAACTCCAGCCCACTGGTCAAAACATGCCACCTCAGCCATCGTCCAGAAAACTCACTAGAGTTAAACTCGAGACGGAACCAACTTGCAGAAAACAACTTGTAATTAAATTATTTTTTTTTCTTTTTAGACTACTCCCCATCAACTATAAATAGCTAGGGATTGAGTTTATTGTACAGAAAAAAGGAGATCCTTAAGCATATTTAGACTAAGAGGATCCCTATAGAAACACAAATATTCTGTAGGCATATTCAATACTCAGTAGAAAGACTAAGAAATAATACTATCGTGGGCATAGGAGTCAACAACGGACTTTAGCCAAACCAAGTTAAAAACTCTCGGTGGCATCTTCCTGTTCTTCCTCTTCCTTTTCCTCTATTCTTTTCATCTTTCTCTCACTTACATAACCGGATTGCAGTTCAAGGTTCACTGAACCTTTAGGTGAGTTGGATTCGATTTCTATACTTTTTTGAGTGATCGAATTCTACCATCAACATTTTGGCACTAGAGGAAGGGCCTAAACTGTATTCTGATTGATTTTCTATATTCAAATTAATTTTCCATTCAGTAACAATGGTTAGAAGAAGAATCACTAGAAGTTCAAACACTTCTGTTGACTGGCCAAAAGGTTACGTATAACAGTAACGGGAGCCAGTCTTTTTAGCGGCAGACACTTCTGTCATTCCTGCTATAGGTATTGCCATCGGCTTACACCTTATAGCCCACTGCCAACTTGTTGTTATTGTTTCCGAGATTGATGAAATGCAAATGTGGCATCAATGTCAAGAAACGTTTAAGAACATAGTGAAAGAATTGATTGAGATGGTTAGGATGCTGACACAAGCACAAGCCCTGGGCATGCAAAAGTAGGTTCAGGTTGCTACACCCAGAGGAGAACCCCAACGCGTTGACTTAGCTCACTCCTCTCACTCATGGACAAGATTGAAGGTTCGCTAAATTCATGGAAACTATGATGGTTAGCGACGTAAGAGCTCACATTGAGCAAAAGGCTCAAATAGGTCTCGCCAGGGACACAATTCAGGTCACTACTCCTACGACCAAGGAGGTTAAAG
This sequence comes from Saraca asoca, assembly GCA_026873985.1. NCBI lineage: Eukaryota > Viridiplantae > Streptophyta > Magnoliopsida > Fabales > Fabaceae > Saraca > Saraca asoca. Next base: position 9,857 of record JANHAO010004874.1, on the reverse strand, counting down.
GAGCCAACAAACCTCTAGTCAGAGTTTGAGATACAAGACCCGATGATAAAAAAATTGTTCCAAAGGATAAAATAATTAGAGGAGTGCCCTCGAGCTCAGAAAAGCTAAGATCACTAAGAGGAGAGGACTCTATTCACTAGTGAGATAGAGAAGTAGCCTCTCCTTCGCAAATTTAAAATCCCCATAATCTTGCAATACAATGGGGATAGTGATCCATATGATCACCTGGATGCATTCAATGTATAAATATGTCTTTAGACAACTAATCCCTTGGCTAAATACCGCATCTTCCCAACTACACTAGGAGACAAGGTTCAGGAATCTCCCAACTCGTAGCATTGATAGTTGGGAAGAATGCTAGAAAAGATTTATCAATCAATACAAAGCATTAAGAAGGCAGCTCACACCATCCTGCCACCTCACAATGATCTTTCAGCAGAAAAATGAATCACTGAAAGACTACATCACTCGATTCAGGCACGAGTCAATAATATGGAGAATCCATTCAATGAAAGTATCTTAATAGCGATCTCAGTGGGACTTCGCAAGGATGGAAAGCTACATAAGTACATATACAAATCTCTGGTAAGGGACTTGAGTGAGTTTTATGAACAAGTTGTTAAACAGATCAGGTGGGAAGATACCTTTGGCACAAAGAAGTCCAAACAAAAGGATGAGGTGAGCAACTCTATCCAAAATAAAAAGATGAGCAATAAAAATCAGGATGATGACTTCGATAATCAGGTTGCAAAAAAAGCTAGGAATGAGCGATCTTAGTGACAAGCTCACCGTGAAAGCTACAACATCTTATTAGATACTCATGATAGCATCTTTGCAACAGAAAAAGATAAAGAGAATTTCGGGAAGCCTAATCCCATAAAAACTCCCAACAAATTCAGGAATATGAACAAGTTCTATGCTTATTACAATGAAGCTGGACATATGACAAACGAGTAAAATGCACATTATTATATTGATTTTTACCTCTTAATCTGTTATTAATTTGTGACTTTATTGCTCTTTTTGTTGTAGTTTAGTCTATTTGTTCTTTGGTACTGCTGTGGTTTGTATTTCTCTTTGTAGGTTAGCAAAAAAGCTTGAAAAGGCGGATGAAAGTAGAGATTCAAAGCACATTAGGATTAAGGAAAAGTTAGGAAAGAAGCCCTGTGAGGAAATCAACTCAATTGTGATTGAAGCCAGAAAAATTGAAGAAGCCAGCATCAAACATGGCCTAGCTGTATCCTAAGATATGGCTATATTCGCTGCATTCACCAGCCACTCCCAGCCTGAAATATGGCCAACCTGTGTCACTAAGCACAGCCGTGTTTCGACCCCTATCATCCTGCTATAAAAGCTGATATTATGCAACCTAATGAAGTAATTAGCTAGATTTAAGATAGATTACGTAGTTTTTACATTCTTAGGCATTTTTCTAAGCAAAGTTTAGGATTTCCTTTTAGATTAATGTTCTTGCAAGGATTCTAGTTTATTTTCATCTTGGTTTTGTCTTTCAACTTTATCTTTTCTTTTTTTGCTTTGTTTTAAACATTATGTAGTTCTTTACATTATTGAATTTGCTTTTACTTCCATCATGTCTGAGTAGATTTTATTCTAGGATTAGGAATAGCTCAATTATGGTTCTTTGACATTATTGATTGATTTTCTATTGTGATTACTTAGTATAAATTGATTCAATTGTTATGCCTACTGAGTTCTGATAAAGTATTTGGCCAATATTTTGTCTTATCTAAGGTAGATAGTTGAAGTACCGAAAGGAGAAGATTATCACTTAAAACCTAATAATTGAATAAAAAGATTTTAATCACGAAAGTAAATTGAGTTTCTTTAGGATTGAATTGGTTAGCATTGGTCTTAAAGGGCTTAAATTAATCTAAACCACGAAAGTAGACAATTAGGTTGATTTAAGTACTATTATTAGACTTTGAAAGAGGCTAATAATTAACTTAGGCTAAACCATCCTTAATTATCTAAGTAATTATAATAGGAAAGATTTTAATTTATTAAAGACCATAAGTGTGGTGAAATCCTAATCTTAGGCTTTTATAATTGAATTTTGCTCATTAATTATTTGCTGCTCTTTCATTAACTCTCTTTATTATCTTTGATACTCTCTCTTGATTTAGTCAATTTACATTGTAAACTCTAGTAATTGATAGTGAGATCCCTGTAGGATTTGACTCGTATTTACCAGTATCTACTATAACTATACCATGCGCTTACAAAAAATATACGTTAATATAATACCTCACAATGTTAAGCACTTAAAGATGCGATTGAGAATCTAATAAGGAGAAGTTGCTTGGGAGACTATGTGATGTGACTTGTGGAATAGTAACCTCAGCAATCCCAACAGACTCTTGATCAAGAGCATACACTCACAATGAGAACTATATTCTAATCCTATGATGTTATTCAAAAATTAATGACAGCACCTCAAATCTTCGTCTATTAATCTTTGAATAAATTTTCAACAATGTGTTTTGTAGGAAACAAGCTATTCTTAGTATTGACAAAGTCATGGCAAGCTCTTGCCCTTCTATTCCAAAAGCGGGCTCTTGCCTTTCTACTCCGGAAGCAAGCATTCACCCTTCTAATTTGGAAGCAAGCACTTGCCCTTTTAATTTGAAAGCAAGCATTCACTTTTCTGAACTAAAAGCAAGCTTTTTCCCTTTTAATCCAAAAGCAAGCATTCAACTTGACTTACTTATAATGACCTGGCACCGCATGTATATGACCTACTATTCGGTATCGCATACATACGACCTATTACTTGGAGGCATAGCTCTTATGTGATTTACCTGAGCACTAGACTCGTACTAGCTGAGGCGCAGCTCACATGCAACTTACTGGGCACTCAACTTATGCTATCTAAGGCACAGCTTTTATGCGATCTATTTGAACACTTGTCATATTTGAGGTGCAACTCTCATGTGACCTACCCAATCACTCAATTCACTGCCAACTGAGGTGGTCAAGTGCTTAATTCATTGCCAGTTAAGGCATTCAGGTGCTCAATTTATTGCTAGTTGAGGCACATGCATGCGACCTACTATCTGACACTACATTCATACAACCTACTATTTGGCACCACGTCAATGTGACCTACTACTTTCCACTGCATTAATGTGATCTACTATGCTTTCATGTGATCCACTGACCATTCAATAGGGCACATATCCTTTTAAGTTATGATTTACTAATTGAGGTCCATTCATATTAACTTATACAACCTTAATACTTGACTAATATCTATCAAATCATGCTAACTGAGGTCGATTGACTTATTGGGCATTGGTTTTATCTAACAATTATCAAGTTATAATTTGTAGGAACTCATTCATGTCAACCTATGCGTTATCACCTATAACCTACTAAACGACCGAGATGGCATACTTGGAAAAATAAAGAATATTATGCAAAATTTATTAAAAACCTCTTTCAATGAGGCAAATCTACATATGAGGATTCAAGATATAAATCAGAATAAGCCTACAACTATCATGTTTTAAGAGAAAGGCTAGCTTCAAAGAACTAAACCATAGTGAGCTGGAGAATCAACGAGCAAACTGCTGCTCAAGTTTTTTCTTATCCTCCTCCCAAGTTAAGAGCTCTTCCCTCAGCCTGATCACCCTCAGTGCACCCTAAAAAAACTTAATGGGTAGATCACCTTACAGGGAGGTAAAAGAACAAAGGTGAAAAAGTTGAATTCATCAGCACCAATATGAGGAGGATATGAAATCTATACAAAACTTTCCAGGATCCTTAGAAAGGAATTGTCCATGGAAACCTTCTATATAGTAGGCCATACACGTCTTGTAGCACTTCATTGAAAAATCAGACCATTAAAAACATCGCGGGGTCGGCCAACGTACTCATCAGGTCATTCTGCGAAATAAGAGAGAAGCTTTCTCACACCTTATATAGACTAGTCTAATTTCACCGATAGATCTAGAGACTAATCAACTACCCTTTGATCTAACGATCCACCAAAAAGTAAGGTTGCCATGCCAATAGCTATAATACATGTGCATTAAATGCATGGCTTAGTAAAATAGTAAGACAGAAGTCTGAAATGAAAATACTGCAAACTGTAAGTATAGACTTTTTCCAGCAAACTACAGCTCCCAATCCGTAGAATGAACTTAGAGCTAGGGGCTAATGTTATGGATATTTTTGTAACCATGCAAAATAGGCTGGCAAAAGCCTAACAAGTAAGTCCAATTGGAAGAGGCCCAGCTCACCAAAACTGAGGTTGCTGGACAAAAGCACTAGATCGCTAGGCACAAGCTCAGATCACAGGACAAAGGTTAGGCAGTAGCTCCAAGTCAATTAATAACAAGTTCCAACCCGCAGGTCGAAATATGCCAACTCAGCCATTTTTCAGAAAATTCACTATGGTTAAACTTAAGACGGAACTAACTTGCAGACACCAACTTATAGAAATCAACTTGTAATTAAATTATTATTTTTCCTTTTTAAACTACGCCCTAACAATTATAACTAAGAGTTGAATTTATTATATAGAAAAGAGGAGATCCTTAAGCATATTTAGACTGAGAGGATCCCCGTAGAAATATAGATATTCTGTAAGCATATCCAATACTCAGTAGAAAGACTGAGAAATAATATTATTGTAGACATAGGGGTCAACAACTGATTTTAGCCAAATCATGTTAAAAACTCCCGATGTCCTCTCCCTGTTCTTCATCTTCCTCCACTCTTTTCGTCTTTCTCTCACTTACACAATCGAATTGTAGTTTGAGGTTCCCTGAACCTTTTGATTGGCTGGATTCAGTTTTTATACTTTTTTGGTTGGTTAGATTCCATCGTCAATAGTTATTATGATAGAAAAATATTATTAATGGAATTTCTCTCCCTTATTTTTATCAATAGTAATGAAATGATTGATTAAACTTACACAATTTTAATACAATATGTCAATAAAATAATTTTGGTTGTGTCAATGTTATAAAATTGACATAAGAAAAACAAAATTGATAAAGACTAAAATATTATTTTGATCTCTTATAAATATAAATTTTTCAATTTAGTCATTCTTTAAGTTTTATTCTCAATTAAGTTTTTGATAAATTTAATTTCTTTTAATCAAATCCTCCTGTTCATCTATATATACTAAATATGATTTGAAAGTTTAAAGACTTATGTGATATCTCCCATGCTTGTATATATACTAAATATAACTTGAATATGAAGACTAAATATCTACAGAGATTAAAATAACATTTTATTAAATGATAAAAGAAGAAATTAAAGTGGTAGTTTCATGTTCATACTTTTAAATTAAACTTATGAAATATGTTTAAAGTATAAATGATACCACATAAGCATTTGAGAATATAATATTAGATTTTGTTCTTCTATATCATTAATTTTGTTAACAAAGTTAGGGGCAATTAGATAAAATAACTTAATTAAATCAAATTAAATATTATCATACTCAAATTAAAAATAAAAATAAAATAGGGATAAAATTAAAAATAATTACTAAAATTTAGTGATAAACAAATGTATTGGTGTGATAACGAGTTGTTATAGCCGTACAATTCTAAAATTTCTTGATTCTCGTCCTTTCACAGCATTTAATTAGGGGTGCTAAATGGATCAGTCCGTGCGAACCGGACTTGGTCCGCGCGGATACGGGCCTAAACGGACCCGTATTTAAACGGACTAACTTTTACCTGATCCAGTCCTTAAAAAAATGTGGATCGGTCCACATGGTCCGCGGACTTTAAGCTATTTTATTACTAAATTAGCCGGTCCACGCGGACCGAACTTGATCCACATAAATGCGGGCCTAAACGGGCTTAGTCCGTTTAGGCCCGCATTTAAACGGATCAAGTTTTGCTTGATCCAGTCCGTAAAAAAATACGGACCGATCCACAAGTCCCGCGGACCGACGGTCCGTTTAGCACACCTACATTTAATATGCCTCTATTATTGTATCTTTTAACCTCCTTTTCTGTACAACAAGCTGGGTATAACACAACACAACCCATAATATTGACAAGTTCAACCACATTCTGAGGTTCTTTTTTTGTTGTTTAAATTCACCGCATTCAAGAGTAGTTGTTGGAAGTTATGACTCTAGCCAATATTCTCCTTCCTCAACAAAAAGGAAACGTATATAAAAATTTGTAATTCCACCAATAATTGTATTATGAAAATTTTCTAACTTTTATAATTATTTTTATATAAAATTATAATTTTTTTATTGTGAAAAAGTTATAAAAAATATGAAAACTTTTCATAAAATTTACAACAAAACATATGTACACTTATTCTTTTAAATATATGTTAAAATATATTTATGTAAATAATATTTTACACGTATATTTCTTCTCCTCCAAGTATATTGTGTGAAAAAGTATATATGCAAAATTATATTTTTTGTTAAAAATTTATAAAAAATATGAAAACTGTTCATAAAAATTACAACAAAACATATCATACACTTATTCTTTTGAACATATGTTAAAATAAATTTATATAAATAATATTTTACATGTATATTCCCCTCCTCTTAACTATATTTTGTGAAAAAATATTGTGAGTTGAGGGACGGTTGTCCTCTCAAGGATATACATGGCTCTATCTGTGGATATATGTATGTTCAGCTCAAGCATCTATGTGACCCTGTCTCTGGACACACGTGTGGTTTGCTAGCATAGAGTTTGGTCTCGTGGTATATCTTGGTGAAAAAAAAAATGAAAAACCTTAATGACAACTTGTGTAAGAGCAACTTGTTCTCAATTTTAAGGTTTCTGTTAAACTTTCGAGTAACCAAGGTAAAATTCTTTTGGTTCCGTTCAATTGCTTTGCATGGTCTCAATCACCATGATTTTCTTTTTCCTTTTTTTTTTTTGTCATTTTCACTCTCTTACTGTTATAAGCATTCTACAGTATGCAGACCTTCAATCAATTATCATTTATCACAGACAAATTGCTGGACTCCCTCTTTTCTTCTTGTACATGCCCTTCTATTCTGATTCGTCCCGCCGTTCGGGCGAGCAGATTGATGTCATTAGTCTGCCATAATTAGCAAACAGTCCAGACAATATCCTAATCTTATTTTGAAGTATCAAATAATGTCTCCCAGTTACTATTAATTACACTCACCTAAATTAATTCCTCGCTGGATGTTGACGAAACTAAAACTACCCCACAATTTATGAGTCCCTCAATATTTCTTGCAGTGAACCAATTATAATGAGCACAGCTTAGCTCATCGAAAAATCTAGAAATGACCAAGTAAACACCTATTAATTGATTTTTTAATTCCTCTATACAAGTCATATCATCTTCACCACCATCGCTCTCTAGTCCCCGTATCAATTTATTACATCACCCCGCAATTTGTCCCCCTAAAATGCGAGGTTGGTTTGATGTTTGATCAGACCATACTACATAAAGCTAATTATTAAAGTTTAAACTACATACACAAAAAATTCAGATCCCTCAGTTGATTCTTATCCCATATTTTCTATGCTCATTGAAAATTCAGAACTGATCTAAAACAAGATGCAACAAAAAGTTGATCTTTTGGCCAATAATTGCACGACGAAAAAGTTTGATCGTTTTGGCCATCTGTTGTTGCATTTGAGTGTTTAGTCACTTGTGCTGATATTCTCATTTTGATGACATCGCAAAACACAACGCAGAGAACATGATGGAACAATCTGATAAATCAGCAACAAAGCAAACATCTTCAAGAATACCTCCTTTTCCCAGGGACCGTCGTGACTCGCTCGAAGTGTTCAAGCCTTCCTCCTCCTCCTTCTTCACAGAGAGGCCAACCGACTTGCCGTTCCCATCAGAACCCAAATGGAAAAGCTGGTTAGAGCCACACAACACCCACGAGCCAGAACCAGCCGAGCTCTCCTCCTTCGACACCGACCAAACCAGTGAAATCACCAACAATATTTCATGGATGGCCCTCGGGAACCCAAGTTTAACAACACAATCATCATCACCACTTTCCCAACAGACCTTTTCCGCCATTCTTAACGACGCAGCTCAGAAATCACCATCATCAAGGCATTTTCCCGGGGAAGTCGGCACGGCGGCACTGAGAGCAGCTGAGTGGGGTTTGGTGTTGAAAACTGATAGAGAGACCGGACAACTGCAGGGCGTGTCCTTTAGGAACTCCGGCGGAGAAGAACCCGGTTCTAGGGTGCCGGGAACTTCGAGAAGGGACTCAAACAACTCGTTCAGAACCTCGGAAGACACATTAGACGACGCCGGCAAAGAAATCCGAGGAATTCCGAGAATTTCTGAGGATTTGAAGGATGCTCTGTCTGCGTTCCAACAAACATTTGTGGTCTGTGATGCTACCAAACCCGATTACCCGATCATGTATGCAAGTGCCGGGTTCTTCAAGTTGACGGGTTATACAACGAAGGAAGCCATAGGAAGGAACTGGTACAGTAATTTCTTTTTCCTAATTCTAATCAAAAGTGAAAAAATAAAAAATAGTAAGTTCGTAACGGTCATTTCAACCCTATTACCGGTTTGGGAAGAAAGGTAAATAATAATAATTTTTTGTGCGTCCAGTCGGTTTTTACAGGGAGGCGGTACGGATCCAGAAGACGTGGCAAAGATAAGAGGAGCGTTAGAAGCAGGGACGAGCTACTGTGGAAGGTTACTGAATTACAAGAAGGACGGTACTCCATTTTGGAACCTTCTCACTCTTTCGCCCATCAAGGATGATTCTGGCAAAATTCTTAAAATTATCGGGTTGGTTAAATTTTTTTGTTGTTTTTTTTTATATACAACAATTTTATCGCCGAATAATTATACTATATGATGAGTGAAGTTCTATGACAAATTATTGACTGCATGCCACGTGTACTCACGCCAAAATAGTTATTTTTGAATAATACAAATATATTGTTGTTTCAAGAAGTAATTTAATTGCTAATTAATATTTGGCCATGATTAATTATTGGTATAGTAGTTTTTACACACTACTAATCAATATTTTAAACTAAAAAAAAAATGCATGTAAATGTCTGTCGCAGCAAGATAAAGTAAAAATTATTAAGAATGTAACAATAGAGGATGAATTTTAATTAGTTTTGCTTGTGGGCAGAATGCAAGTGGAGGTTAGCAAGCACACTGAGGGCTCCAAGGAGAAGATGCTACGTCCCAATGGATTGCCTGGTTCCTTAATTCGATATGATGGTACCTTCATATTTATTGATTTCACACTTCCTTACTTACATTTCACTTACAAATCTCATTATCATTGTTCTGACATCTGATACTATACTCTATTGAATCCCACTAAGCAAAAACAAAAGTATACTAACAGACAGCTTTTGTATTGCATTGTGATTGCAGCTCGACAGAAAGAAAAGGCTGTCTCTTCAGTATCTGAGCTGCTGCAGGCTATGAAACGTCCTCGTGCACTCAGTGAATCAGCAAATCCTCCATTGATGATCAGAAAATCAGAAGGTGGTGAAAAAGAAAATCTTAAAGCAGGCGCAAATCTATCAAGGAGAAGATCAGAGAGTGTGGCATCCTTTAGACAGAAAGCACAGCCAGAAATTACTTCAAAGCAGCCAATAACTGAGGTTTCTGAAAAGAAACCGAAAAATTCCCGCCGCATTTCCTTTATGGGGTACTTAGCAAGTTAACCTTATTTATTCAAATTCTGACAACTGTGCACACTTTAAGTGAAGTGCATTTATCGTTTTGCTTATTTCTCAACTAGGACTACCTTGTCTTTTACATATTCAGTCCTATAAACCTATCATTTTGTATGCTTCAGGTACAAGAAGAAAAGTCAGTCCAGTGATGAAAGCTTTGAAAAAGAA
>JANHAO010004873.1:0-23523 GCA_026873985.1 Saraca asoca | reverse complement strand
TATGATATAAAATGTTATTGATCCTTTGAAAGTATAAAATTTCCATACATACATCAAAGTGATTTGGAAAAATATATTTATATGTTGTTGGTGTTTATGAGATGAATTGTCATGATAGAAATTATGTATTTTTATCTTGAATCATGTTATTGAAATTTCTCATTTTATTGGATCATGTGATGAATGGCAATTTGATATCATTTTTCTATATGATGATTGGAAATGAAATTGCTTATGTTGGATATGCATGATTTTGATAAAATTACTTACCCGTATAAGATTTTATGCTATATGATATGAATCGATTTTTCAAAAGGTCCTGAAATCATCGAGGATGGAAACCCTCAAGTGCACTTGGGAATATGTGTATTTTCCTGGGTATGAGTGAATAAGGGTGGATGTGTATGGAGATGTTTGGTCATGAGCACTCAACAGACGTGTCGGGTGGCTTATGACAATGATTATGTTATGATATGTTGGTTCCCTCTTTGCGTGGCCTTTATGGGATTTCAGTTGAGTATGTTCATGTTCATATATGCCTATTGATGTATTTTAAAAAGTTTTGTGATATACTTTTTATGATTATCTCATGATGAGTATTTATTATTATGATATGGATATCATGCGTTATACTGGTTACAATTTCTTAAATATCATATTCTATTCGTTGATATATTATTATAAATGAAATTGTCGAAATTCTATTTTGAGACTATGACTGTAAAATGGGTAAGCCTCTTTTCACGACAATACATTCATATATCAATATACGTAATCATATATTTTTAATAATGATTTTTTTAAAATGGGATTTTGGGTGATTATTGATTTGTTTACTCACTGAGTTTCCTAGAAAACTCACTCCTGCTATTTCCATGTTTTTCAGTGTTAGATGAGCCTCCGAGTTTCCCTCCATCGCATTGATTACCTTCCACGGAGATTAAAAGGTATGAAAATGGTGTTGTGATATGGCAGTTGGATAAGAATGCATATGCATATGTTGTATATATTGATTGGATGCCTAGTAGAATGTGATTTATATAGCCTGGGCTACTGTTTAGTTTTATTATTGTTATACAGGTTTGATAGGCATGTAGCTCTTGATGATTGTTATGTAGGCCATGTGTCCAGATGTCTAGAAAATAGAGGAAGTTCTGTTGAATTTTTGGTAGAAATAATAGTATTTATATTTGATTGTTAAGGAAATTTATATGCATTGATATATTGTCATGATTGCATAGTAAAGCTTGTAGGGGGTTCCTGATGGAAAGGGTTTCCTGATGGTGACCTTCTACGCCAGTCACGTGCCCAGGATCAAGTCGTGACAAGTTCCCAACAGCTCAGCCTTCTTCAACTCCCCTATTTCTCAGCTGGTTCGGCCAGCCATGGATTCTGGTCGTCGCCGACGTTTCGATCGAGGGCGAGCTGACAGCAGCTACTTTGAGACCCAGTGATAATCTTAGATCATTAGTTTTATTCCTTAATACTCTGATTGAAAGTTGCCAAGAAAATTGTGTGAATGTTTGAAAATGTGTTGATGATGATATTGAAAAACTTTGTCAGGAATTTACTTTTGAGGTACTTCTGATAAATTATAGAAATTGTAATGTTTAAATTCCTACAAATTTTATAACTTGAATGTGAGTAGATAATTTTGGTTTGCTGTCTGCTGTATAAATTCTAGTTTGTCGTATGCTATACAAATTTTAGTTACTGTATTAATTTTGGTTTGCTATATTGGTATAAATTTGGGTTTGATGTATTTTGGTTTACTATATAAGTTTTGGTTTTCTATATTGATTCTAGTTGTTGTATAAGTTTTAGTTTGCTGCATAAATTTTGGTTGTTGAATTCTGGTTTGCTGTATAAATTTTGGTTGTTGAATGATTTTTGTTGCTGTAAGTTTTACAATTTGGATGTGAGTTCAGAGAAATGATTAAGAGTGGAAAGTCCCAACCTTGCAAATCCCATTTTGCATTGAATAAGGATTTTGTTGAATATTATGTTATGATTTTTAAATAATTTGAAATACCGATGATGATTTATTCTAAGGTATTATTTATATTTAAAATATGTATTTTATTTTGTTTTATTATGAGAATTGATAAAAATATTTTCAATGTGAAAAGTTTAGATAATCTGAGACCTTAGACTCAATGGAAACCCATTGGTAATTTGGTAACATTGTAAACAGCCTGTATGGCTGGGTAATATAGAAAAAAAATGATCTGAATGTCAGTAATAGCCCAAGGGGTGGTATTTGCTAATTTGGCAAAATGGTAAATGTGACCATCGGATATGAATATTCAATACGTGTAATAAGTAAAAAAAAAATATTGATGGTATCAAGATTACTTATAGGAGTTACCTTGGAGTGCAGGTGTTGATACAATATTTCTACATTTTGAATAAAGATTAGAAATGGAAATGCTTTAGTTGATTTTGAAAATACTTTGATTGATTTGAGTATATTTTGATACTATTGTTTACCCGAATACTAAATTTCTTATTACATTCTATATTAAAAATAATTTACTTAACGGAGGATCCATTAGTAATTCCTTGGCAACCCATAAGTACATTTGTGTATATCAATTTTGATCTGTAGGAGAAATAAGAGGGTAATCTGTCAGATGTAATATGGTTGGACTTGAATATCCGATTTTGGTTCTCTGTTGGATTCCTTTAAGTCCGGAACCACTGAATAATCCTAGAAAATTCTCAGGTGCACTTATGACCACCCGGTGACAGTTGGAGTAATAAGAAGGAAGGTGTAATCTGATAAAAATACTTGATTGGTGTTGTGGATGGTATAGGGGCAATCTAATCAGTTCTAATTACCTATTGAAATTATCTAGATCCAATCAATGTTTCTCCAAAGAAAAAAAATACATTTTGAAATATTTTATTTGATAAATAAATTTTGGATTTATGAAAAAGTTATTCTTAAGAAATATATGTTTTCTGTCACAAGAAAATTGTGGAAGTGTTTTCAAATAATTTTTGTTTTGATAGATTAGATTATAGACAATCTAATGGAAAACAAAATTTCAATTTTGGTGGGACTACTCGCTCACTAAATTTTCAAAACTTCTTTAAAGAAGATAAAAGATATAGAACGTTAGATGTATATAAACAGTACTTGATAAAATAGTAAATAAGGGTTGTATTACTTTATGTTCCAAATGTTTAGTTTGGGTCACTATGAGTTTAGTTGCTACTGCATTTGCTTTGCTGGGCATATAGCCCATGTTGTTTAACTATGAAAACTTTGTATAAATTGATGTTATAACTTGATTGTTAAATAAGAATATTTATTGTATTATATTTGTGATTGAGTCCTGGATGCCCAATAGGTTTTTGTTGTCTAGTTTGGGCCAGTACGTGTCTGTTTATTTATTATACAGGTTTTGATGGGCGTGTGGCCCTTGTTGAGTATTAAGGCCTTGAGCCTGGGCGTCCAGATTATAAGAAAAATTCGGTCAAATTTTCGACAGAAAAAAATAGGTATTTATGAGTTAGTACTATAGTCAGACTTGTAAGAGATTTCTTACAGATGACCTTTTATACTAGTCGCGGACCCCCTAGGTGGGTCCTGACAATAAATTCATTTTATGATTTATGCATATATGCTGATAGACATGGTCACTTATTTGTGTGATTTGTTATTCAATCATTTTCATTAGTTAAAGCTAAAAAATTTAGTTTGCACATAGACAATTAGGATTTATAGATTGGATCCTAATTTCGTAACATAAGTCTTCTATTTGAATTATAATTAATAGGAATTGTAATGAATGTTTAATATTAACTAATTAAAATATGTGATACTGATAAAAAAACTCATCATAACTTGATAAGAATATATTTATACAAGGCTGTTAAAATGATATTATTGCAAGAGATACAAACTATTAATAGATAATATAAATGGTTGGTCTGAAAAAAAAAAAGGGGGTCTCATCAATCAAATGAATTTTGTGAGAATTGTGTTAATTTTGTAGAATATTCATGTATATTTTTTTGAATAAATGTTCTTACTCATCCCAGACTTAAAATCGATAGTTTCAAGGAAAAAAGTTAAGTTTAAATCAACGGGAAATGACAATGGGTATGGTTAATAGATTGGGACTCCTGTCCCTATTTAGAAATAGTCTATCCATTTCTTTGTTATATTTTCTCATTTTATTTAAATTACACATATATTTACCTATGTTTTATTATTTTTGATAACAATTAAAGTTTAAATATAATAATAAAATAATAGTTATTAAAAAATGTTAATAATATAATAATAAAATGATTACACATATAGTTTTAGCTTTTTATTATTATATTATTAACATTGATGTGGGGAGGGTTGGATAGTGTAGTCTTTGTACCCATGCCTTTACCCACAAAAATCCCGTTACCCATATTCGTGTCCATTTTTTAAAATCCATACTAGTATCCAAATGAATAACAATTGCATATACCCATTGGATATGGATCAAATTGTCATCCCTAAAATCAACTTAGCCAAGATTTTCGATTAAGCAAATCATAGCAAAAAACACAAAGTGCATTTCAACAAAATAATTTGATTTCCAAAACAACAGGAAATGAAATACACCTTTAAATAGACCACACTCTCAAACGAAAATTATAGCCATTCCATCTCTTCTTCCTTAATTTAAGAATCTATAAGCACTTCCCATTAATTTTGAAAAGAATTATATTTTGTCCCATTTTAATAATTTATATTATAAATCATGATATAACCCGTCCAAAACTAATCAAATGTCAATTTTACCCTTATATTGATATATATGTTAGAATAGGCCCATAATTGACAACTCTAATGAAAGGTGAGTCGATTACGTGTTGAACTATTTTTGAGGCAAGTCTTTTCTACACTCCATAAAGTCATGACTTTTGATTTATATTCCCGGTATTCAAGATTTTAGATTTAGTATAGTCACTTTGATACCATTTGATAGAAAAATTTTAATTATTATAAACCATCTATACCAAATCTAGAAACATAGAATAATTAAATAAGAAATTGTGACCTCTCATATCATGAATTATTTTTTATAGCATTCACATCATAAAAGTATGCAATATACTTAGAGATCAAATTTTTCCCCTATTTCTCCATTGTTAACAAAAAGACAAACATCAATAAGGCAATAAGTCATAACTTATAGAGTATAGAGGGGACTTGCCTCGTAAAGAGTTCAACACATAATTGATTCGCTTTCCATTAGAATTGTCAATTATAGGCCTACACCAAACTATAGCATCGCATTCATTATACTGGGGCTTAAGCTAAAGAGATGCAACACAATCAATTGGATCATTTATATATTTAGGTTTTCAAGTTGTATTTGGGCTACACATTTAACCCATTTTCATAAACCAAAATTCCAATCAATTGAGGCCCAATAATTATAAAAATATTCTAACACTCTCCCACTTAGGCAAACATTGATTAAGTTTTAAATATTTTATAAAATCATTTTAAAGACGACTCTTAAGTTGATTAAACAACCGAAGTAGCCACTAAATCTAACATAGCCCAATAAACACCTAAAAAAAAAAATGATTCAATCAATGAAACAATTAACTTAGAACTATGGATAAGAAATATACCATTTAATTTTATACATCATCCATAATCACATATGCTAGTTATTCCATTAATATGATCACATGGATGTGACAGTGTAGTTACATGTATAGCAGAACCAAGTGATCCACTTATGCTTTTATGTGAAAATCCTCATTGCAGTCCTTCTCATGAAAGCCACTAAATCTTCCTAAGAAAATTAACATCGTTTGTTAAAAAATAATCAACATCTCAAAAGCGACTATTATAGTTAATTATTTAAGGAGAACTAGGTTCTCAATAAACATCCCATGAGAAGACAACTGTAACAACTTTCTCATAAAATAGTAATAACAATAGGGAAATGCAAATTACCCCTACAACTTTGGGGTGGTTATATTTAACACCTATAAATTATTAACTTTTGCAATCAGTTTTCTTTAATTTTAGATAAGTGGTAAATTGCACCCACACAAAACTTGTTCCAAAATCTCTAGGAGGAATCTAAGTGTCATATTATACTAACACGAAGATAAAAATGTAAATATTATATTCATGGGCTTTCTTAATCTCCATGGACAAACAAATCATGCCAAAATGATCAAAATATCCCTAAAATGGAGAAAAATAAAAAAATAGTAGACATGTCATATCACTTCTGTAATATCTCGAATTTTTTAAAATCAATTTCAATAATAAATGGCTTTTCAGGAAAAATATGAAAAAAGTGAATTTGAAATTTTTGATAATTTTAAAATTATAATTTTGGGCTATAATGAGTCCCAATATGATAGAAATAGATTAGATGAATTTTAGAAAATTTTAAATAATCAAAATTTCTATTGTAAATGCTCAAAAAATAAATATGTTTTGGAGATCTAATTTCTAGAAAACTTCAAAAAGATTAAAACTAAGGATAAGGGTGCCTCATAAGTGTGAACTTATAGTCGTTACAAAGGAAATTAATTTAACTAATTTGTGGTAAAATTTTATGGTCGTTGGCGATCGGTGAGTACATTAGTTCAAGCCCAAAGTGGAGGAAATAGAAAAAAAATTAAAAGGGAAAAATGGAGTCAACTTAAAGTGAAAGTTAAAGCATAAGAATTTTCCCACTTTACTCTTAAAAGGTCAGCTGCCTCTTTATCCCTTATCCCATTTCCAATTGCAATCCATATAAGTTGTCTTTCTCAACAAGCTACACACTTCCTCTCTTCACTTCTCTCTTCCTCTGTCTTCAAGTAAACATTCATTCCTTTATGTTAATTTTTAAAATTTTTATTGTTGATTTCTCTCTCTTGCTCTTCAATTTGATACCAAAATCATGTTGATTCATTAAGAAAAATATAAGTTACAAATTTTTTAATCCAATAGTTACCATTTATGGCATTGTTCAGCCCATGAACTCACCTATTTCTGAAGTTTTAAAGCTTGAATATTGTATATTTAGCTTGTTTCTTTGCAATGAAACCATAATCCAATTATATTTGATTGTTTGATAGAAGAAAAATCTTGAAAATTTAAGAAGCTAATATGCTCTTTTTTTATTCTTGAAGAGTATAAAAGAACCTTGTGAGATTAGTTGTGATTTTCTATTTCTAGCTATCAAAGTGAGTAATTCTTACCTTTCTTGTGAATTATAGTGCTTTCGTTACTTGTGATTTATTGAATGATGGTGTAAGTTAGGAAAAATGGGTATTTATGATTTTGTGACAAAGTTTGAGTGGAATAGATTTATTGATATAATGGTTAGATTTTTATTGAAATAGTTGAGTTTTATGCATATTTAAGTTTCCAATTACATGTTATGTTGAATTCCTAGGATGTGGTGTGAGATTGAAAGTTATTTCCCCTGATTTTTTGTTGTTTTCCTATAAACCTAGATCGTGTGATTTGAATTGCAACTTTTACACTCAAACCATGATCATGCTCGCAAAAATCCAACATTTTTGTTCTTAAGATTTGAATCAAGATTTTGACTAAATTTGTGCGATTTGAATCAAACCTTCCTACTTTATTTTTAAAAAAAAATTTGATCACAATCCTAATCGTGTATGAATTTGGATTTCTTGAATGTTTCCAATTTTGGGCAAGCAAACTTGCAACTTGAACTACATTCCCCCCAGTCGAATTGAACCCTTCCTATTAGAATCTTGCGATTCTAATTATGATCCTGCTCAAATTCTAAACCCATTTCTGCTCACAATTTTTATCGAACCTCCAGAGTTTGTATTCCCTCTAGTTCCAATTCACTTCATTTTAAGACATTCCCTAATTTCTTTGGTTAATTTTATATGAATATTACTTAATTCAAGAGTAACCATTAAGAAATTTTAAATGAGCAATTCATATGCTATCATTAATGAATCTGATATTTATCTATACCTTGATAACATAGAAATAATATTAGAATTTAATATAATATTGGTTAAGTGTGGCAACTTCTCCGTGAGACAGGGGTTAGTACATGATGTAATGAATAATAAGATTATGATTGAA
Organism: Saraca asoca; assembly: GCA_026873985.1. NCBI lineage: Eukaryota > Viridiplantae > Streptophyta > Magnoliopsida > Fabales > Fabaceae > Saraca > Saraca asoca. The sequence goes on along the minus strand of JANHAO010004873.1, from coordinate 15,437 downwards.
ATGTGTACTTATGGTATACCTGTGATGAGAATGATGCTATTAAATACTTGAATATTCTTATCAGACTTGAGATGTGTTTAATAGGATAAGATGGGGAAAAATGAACCAAACCCCGAATCTACGTATTCTGATATGATGATTAGGATAAGGTTGGCTCAGGAGAAAAAAGTTGGGATGAGTGGGATAAACTTAGGTTGGAGTAACAAGGAGAATCCTAATTGTTATTATTTATGTTTTTATGTAATCAGGTTATCATTCTGTGAAGTGCAAATTTGAAATATGACATTATAACTTGAAATGTGAAATAATTAGATTTGAAAATACAATGATTTATGATAATGGATTGAAACCATAAGAAAATCATGATTCATTATAAGGCGTTAGTAATAGAGTAGAGTGATATCAACTCAAGGTTAGTTGCAGCCTCATGAATTATTTATGAGTTCAGGTATAAATGATTTAAATTAAAATGATGGTACTTGTGATTTGCTTATTATTGTGAAAATTCATAAGTTTGGTATGAAGTTACCTCATTGAGGCCCAGACTTACCCTTCTAGGGATTATTTTTTTTAGATTCTCAAGAAAACCTAATTAAACCACTATAGGAAAAGGAAAAAATAAACAACGATCTAATGGAGGTCATAGCTGACGTTTATACCACCACTATGTCTAGTTCACTAGGAACCTATCAGATTAAATTTCATTATATTGTCAATTTAAATTTAGCAACATATGAGAGATTACACGAGGTCGAGATCATCACCCTCGAGCCCTTCCAATGTCCCTTTGATGATAGTCCTAGGATGGTTTGATCCCTGAAAGATAGACTATCTAATTTTGTGTTTTGCTGACTTTTTTGAAAATTTGTTAAAATGTAGTGCCATAAGGTATACCTAAGGGTTTAGTTAGCTCAACCTATGATTTTTGGTATCAAGATAAGTGGTAGGTTAACCTAACTTTTTGATGTACTTGCCCTTATAGAACATAAGGAAGAAAAAGGGAAGGAATCTTTTGACTTGTTAAAAGTGTGAAATATTTTTTTTGGAAACCTTTGTAACAAATGAGACAAATGTTATTTAGGCATGTGCTTGTTAGGTAATGCCTGTGTATATTAAAAACTATATTTATAATCTAATGTATAATTTTTTCTCCCAAATTTTATTATTTCTTAGTCAATCAGTTGAATATGAATGAATATGCTGGGTAATAATGAGATAAACATGGGTAAATAATGAGAATAAAATAAAGGATGGTAACTATCAACAGAGAAATGATATTCACATCAGTTAGGGCCAAGAAATTAGGTTGTGACAACTCTTAAATTTGAGCCACAAGGCCTTCACACTATATTTGATTTTTTTATAAGGTTTCATGTCAAACCAAGCATATTTGCTCACTTAAATTACTCACAAGATGAATATTGGGAGTTAAATACAATTACCCAAAATTGAAGGGGTTGATTGTAAAAATTAATAGTTTATGAGTATTAAATGCAATCACCCAAAGTTGAAAGGGGTAATTTATATTTTTCTCATAACAATATATCTCCAAGGAGATACAAACAATTTCTCACAAAACTATATTGTCTTCATTAAGACAACAACAACAATCCCAAGATTTAATTTTGAAATAAATTAATCATATGCCAAAATGACATAATGCAGCAAAAATGTGCAAGTCTAATGACCAAATGCAACAACATCTTTATCTAGAAAGAACATTGTTTTCACCCAAAAAAAAACATTTATATCCTTAGATATTTTATAAGAGTGTTGACTTAAGTCACTCCAATACAATAACATTATTTTTAATATGATACATTAATCACAATTAATGCACATAAAATAATAATCATTAGACTATATCCACCAGAAGTAAGATATACAAAAGCACAAATATAACTTTCTCCCACTTAACCTATCACATCAAAGGATATAACATATGCTTTATGTGGTTGATCAAAAAGTATAATTTTAATCTTTTGCAACTCTCCTTTGATAAAATAAATGTTATGAGCATAATTCAGTACATAAGAAAAATGGGTTGACAAAGTGCCAAACAAAGGTAAATTCTAGACAAAAAGAACCTAGCTCGCTATGTGGACGAGGATACTGAGTATAGTTCCCAGCTTGCATGATCAACGACCCACTCTACACGAGCTTGCTTTGCTAAATACAAGCTTGTCCCTACTGATTGAAGGTCAACAGTGACCCTGTGCTAAGAAGTTTGGCTCATAAGATAAAGCTTCCTCACAGACTCAACTTACAAGATCAATCTGCAAAGAGCAGCTCACTAGGGCCCACCTGTAGAAAGCAACTTACAGAAGCCAATTTGTAGAGATAGAAATTATCTTGTGCATTTAATGATTGATGTAACTTATTTGTAGCTTGTAAAATTACATTTATAATCTCTCAGCCTCTACAAAAATAAGGAAGAAGATCCTTGTAAAGGGATTGGAAAGAAAAAGATACTGAAACTTTATAAAATTCTCTCCAAAGTAATACAAATTACCATGGACGTAGGGACCAATGGAACTTGATTTTAGTTGAACCACGTTAAAAATATCATTTGCCATTGCTGTTCTTCCTCTCAACTTTCTTCACCTCTCATTTTATCCTATCAGAAAGTAGTTTAGGGATCAAGAACTGGTTTCTATTGACTGAAATTTGACAGAACCAAATTTCACTGTTAATATTTTGGCACTAGACGGAGGGCCCATCTACTTTCTAAATTGTTTTTTCTGATCAACTACAATGGTGAGAGGAAGAACCACTAGGAGTTCAAACACTTCGGCTGCTTAGCCAGCAGACACTTCCATTATTGGAACTCACTGCTAACTTGCTACTGCCCTCAGAATCGATGAGGTGCAAATTCCTCACTAACCCCAACAAACACTCGAGGATACAGTAAGAGAGTTAGCTGAAGCTATTAAAGTGTTGGCACAAGCACAGACTCAAGGTGCACAAAGGCAAGAGGAAATCATTGCATAGCTCCAACAGCTACATGAAAGAGCCCAAAAAGAGACTCACAAGAATTATGGTAGTCAGCGATCTGGGGGCTTACAACAAGTCAAGAGCTCAAACAAGTCTAGTCAAGGGGGGAAGAAGAATCAATAATCCTCCAAGTCGTGATCCTAAACGCAAGACCTGACAATGAAGGAAGTTCTTCAAAGGCTAAAACAACTAGAGAAGCACCCCCAAATTTAAAATAATCAACCTCGCTACGAGGAGGGCTTACCTTTCTCTATGGAAATCAAAATGCAATCCCTTCTATAGAAACTTAAGGTTCCCACGATTCCATTGTATAATAGGAATAGCGACCCATGTGACTATCTAAATGTGTTTAATGTCTAGATGGATCTTTAAATGATTGATCCCCTAGTCAAATGTCGTGTCTTTCCAGCTACATTAGGAGGCATACCTCGAACATGATTTAGAAGCTTCCTGGCCCATAGTGTTAATAGCTGGTAAGAATGTCAAAAGAAATTCATCAATCAATACCAGGCACTAAAAAGGCAGCTCGCATCCCTTGTCACCTTGCCATGATCTTTCAGTGAAAGAACGAATCGTTGAAGGATTATATAGCTAGGTTCAAGCTTGAGACCAATTCCATAAAGAATCCCTCAAAAGAAAACATTCTAACTGTGATCTCAATGGGGACTCCGCAAAGATGAAAAGTTATACAAAAGTTTATACAAGTCCTCGGTAAGAGACCTCACTAAGTTCTACGAGCGAACTACCAAGCAAATCAGATAGGGGGAGACTTTTGTCATAAAGGAGTCCAAGCAGAAAGATAAAATAGATAGTTTCGCTCTGGGTTAGAAGAGAAGCGACAAGGATTAGAGTCATAGCTACAACAACCGGCTCACGAAAAAGGGTAAGACTAAACGACCTCAACCTTAAGGTCACTGTGAAAACTATAGCATTCTATTTGATACACAAGATATGATCTTAGCAGTAGAACGAGATAGAGAATACTTCAGAAAGCCTAAGCCTTTCTAGACCCTTAGCAGTTTCAGGAGCAACAAAGATAAATTTTGCACTTACCTTGACAAGATTGGGCACAACACCTCAGAATGCTACGCATTAAAGGATGCCATAGAAGATCCCATTAAAAGATGTCGATTGTAAGATTATGTGGTGAAGCCACCAGAGTGACAAGCCAAACAATCTTAGCAAATCGCTGATCATGAGCAAGAGCCCTCCATTATAACCATATTTTGATCCTGCAATGTTATACTGAAGTTAATGAATGTATTCTAAATTTTTATCTAATTGTCCCCAGTGGACGCTGCACAAAAAGAAGGATATTTTGTGTTAGTTCAATATCACTACTAGCTAATCAGCAAATCTAGTAAAGAGCTATGAGCTCGTTGAGGCACGAAGACGCTAAAATAAACTCATCTAACAAAAAGTTATGAGCTCGCTGAGACACAAAGGCATTAAAATAAACTCAAATCTAGCAAAGAGCTATAAGCTCACTGAGGCACAAAGGCGCTAAAGTAAACTCAAATCCAGTAGAGCAATATGCTCACTAAGGCATGAAAGTGCTAAAATAAACTCATCCAACAAAGAGCTATATGCTTGCTTAGGCATGGAGGCACTAAAATAAACTCAAATCCAATAAAGAGCCATGAGCCCGCTGAGGTACGAAGGCACTAAAATAAACTCATCCAGCAAAAAGCTATAAGCTCATTAAGGCACGGGGGCATTAAAATAAACTTATCCAGCAAAGAGTTGTAGGCTCACAGAGGCGCGGAGGCACTAAAATAAACTCGAATCTAGCAAAGAGCCATGGGCTCATTGAGGCGCGAAGGTGCAAAAATAAACTCATCTAGTAAAGAGCCATAAGCTCACTAAAGGGCAGAGGCGCCAAAATAAACTCAAATCCAACAAGAAGCCCTGAGCTCGCTAAAGCGTGGAGGCGTTGAAATAAACTCATTGCAGCTCTCATGCAACTAAACACTCATAGCCTTCATACGACTTAATAATTACAGCTCACACATGCAACCTACCTAAATATTACTTGTTATCAACTAAGGCGCTCAGATGCCAAGATTTATTGATAAAATGCGACTTATTGGTCAACTAAATATTTTATTGATATGCAAAAATACATGTTATTGCTTGTGAAACACAGGACATCTAATGCAACATTAAAGAGCCACAGAGAAAAGCTCATCCATCAAGAGCCTCACCTAAAGAGGAAAACTCACTCCAAAAGGAGTCAAAATACAAAGTTCAAAAGCCTAAGGCTACCAAAGTCTAAGAAGAAGGCCAACTTCTAGGAGAAAAACCCCAACTGGCTAGAGAACCAACAAGCATGTCTACCCTTCAATCTTCTTCTTATAGCCCTCCTCAGCTAGTGGCTTCTTTCCAGCTCACACCCAAAGCAATTCAAAAAGATGCCAAAGAGTGTGGCTGAGAGGTAGAATTCCATGGCAAAACTATAAGGAAGTAATCTAAGATCCACATAAGACTTTCCAATAGCTAGCAAGAGAGGCTATTCATGGGAGTCACGTGCAGTAGACTATACACGCTTCAAAATGCTTCACCAGAAGCCAAACTGCCAAAAACATGGGGGCTTAGCTAAGACACTTATCAGGCCATTCCATGAAGAAGCAAGAAGAGCTTCTCAAACTTTATAAACTAGCCTGGGTTCAGTGAAGGACCCAAACGATAATTGGTTATTCTCGATCGAACGATCTAGAGAAAACGAGTCCCCCATGCCAACGACTATGAATCACAGTAAGAAGTATGGCCTAGAGTAGATAAGGTGAAAGATTGAAGTCTGAAGTGATAGCATGGCAGAGCAAAAGCTTTAATTGTACTATGAACCACGAAGATTTTTGCAACTCCCAGTCTGCGAAACAAACTGTGAGTTAGGGGACTTATGTTATGAGCATAATTCAATACATAAGAAAAATGGGTTGATGAAGTGCCAAATGAAGGTAAATTCCAGACAGAAAGAACCCAGCTCGCTATATAGACGAGGACACTGAGTATAGTTCTCGGCTCGCATGATCAACAACCCACTCTGCACGAGCTCGTTTCACCAAACGCAAGCTCGCCCCCACTGATAGAAGGTCAGCAGCGACCCCAGGCCAAGAAGTTTGGCTCGCAAGATGAAGCTTCCTCACAGACTCAACTTATGAGATCAATCTACAAAGAGCAGCCCACCGGGGCCCATCCGCAAAAAATAACCTGCAAAAGCTTATTTGCAGGGATACAAATTATCTTATGCATTTAATGATTGATGTAACTTATTTGTAACTTATAAAATTACATTTGTAACCTCCTAGCCTCTATAAAAATGAGGAGGAGGATCCTTGTAAAAGGACCGGAAAGAAAAAGATACTAAAACTTTATAAAATTCTTGCCAAAACAATACAAATCACCGTGGACGTAGGGACCGGTGCCGTTCGATTTTAGACGAACCACATTAAAAACACCATTTGCCATTGCTTTTCTTCCTCTCCACCTTCTTCACCTCTCATTTTATCCTACCGGAAAGTAATTTAGGAATCAAGAACTGATTTTTGTTAACTGGAATTTGGCATAACCAATTTTTATCGTCAACAATAAAGTTAACAAACTTTCATATAACAACTCTGGCAATTAAAAAATCTAATTAGCAATTTGTATAAAAATAGAATTAATAATAAACATTTTAATTAACCTTATAACAAAGATAAACTATATTGATAATGCATCATGCATTTTAACTCAATCTATCAAAATTAAAATAATCCAAAAAATAACTTAAAGATAAAATTAAAACAAACATGAACGCCAAGGTCTTAAATAATAATATCATAGCATCAAGCTATTAGATTAATATGGAAGCAAATCATAACATTTCCAATCTTCATAGGCCTCTAGCATACCATCTCATAACATTTGAGGCATAATTTTTAAGAAATCTTTTTATATGTAATTAAGTTTATACTTGAACTTAGTTTCAAACCCCAAATGAAAAGTACAATATATCAATATCATGATATTAAATAAGGCTTAATTAAAATTTAATTAAACATATTTGAAGTATTATGAAAAAATTTACTAGTCTTGCTCCTACGATTCCATAGAATCATATAATAATGTGTTATAGATGTTTATAATATGTCCAACAATCCCTAATAACATATACAAAAGGCATAAAGCCATCAAACAATCTCATAATATTATTGTTCAATATGTTTCATGTCATAGTCTAAAATTCTTTCAATAATTTTATCACAAAGTTATTTAAGAAATTTAAACTTACAAACCATGCACATTAACATAACTCCTTAACATAATCATTTTGCACATACACTACATCACATAAAGGTTATGAGGCATGATAAATTAATAACAATGTAAAATCTGTACATGTAACATTTTAGCTCTATTCATAATAGGTATTTCTACGAAAAGCATCCTTTTACTAAATCATAAACCTTTATTAATTTAAATAAGACTAATAATAAATAGTAGATTATTTTGATTTTGATCAATCATATTTTATAATTATAAATAATATAATTAGTCTTAAGAAAACATATATCGCAACCTCCAAAGTTATATAAAAATATGAAATTTCATAGTTCACATATTTCTAATACAAAAAGAAATATTTACCTTTCATAAATACTTTAAAATATTTACCTTTCCACATTAATTAAAACTCAATGCTCTGTTAAGTAAAATATTTACATTTCATAAATACTTCAAATATCACCTTTATTATAAAAGAAGTATTTATAAGTAACTTTAGGAACATAAAACGTATTTATATATGATAAAATTCAAAATTACATACTCCCACAAATATCAATATCCTTAAACTAACTTAGTGTATATTGATACAAAGACAACGTAACATGATCATGGTAGCATTTTGGGTTTTTACATCTATAAAGGATAAGATTAAAATTTTTAATTTTCATAACTTATCCAAAATATTAAAGTAATAATTAGAAAAAATCAATACTAAAATTTGTGAAAAACAAGTATAATCTTTTCAAAATAATTATAAAAATATAAACTGTTTTCATTAGAGTTTTGAATATATATATATATATATATATCATTTTAATATCATCAGAGTTTTGAGTAGATCATAAAATCAAGTAATTAATAAATTAAAGATACATCAGAATAATTCAAATAAATTATTTATCCATTTATCAAATAAAACATTTAGTTTCAATCTTTGTAAGCATGACACCCTTTTCATACGAAATAATAATACTCAATTTTTTTTATGTATATGTTATGTGCAAAATTTTAAAATACATATTATTAATATCTATTAAAATAAAAATTAATACACTCATATTTTCTTGTGAAAAAGCATATATATTAACAAGAATATGTTAATATTAAATATCAAATAAAAAAAATTATATTTTCAAAGGAACTCAAATTTATAATTGTACAGTCACCAGTTGGCAAAATGTATAGTATAAGTTAAAGTTCTCAATAAAAGTAGTCAATATGACCAACTATTGAACATATATCTTTCTTTGGCTGATATATTTATATAATTATTACAAGCATCATGTATAAAATTATCGTAGCAAACCAACCTAAATAAATTTTCAAAGAAATTATAATTTAATGAGCAATTATTTGTCGTGATATTATATCGCATAAATTATAAAGACATTCAATAATTTGTACACATGATCAACATTCTTAATTTAAAGAAATTTTACATCCTCACAAGCAATTTATTAAATATTTTCTCATAGAAATTACTGGAGCCAAACTCTCTCAATATATTCTTTTATAATTTAAAATAATTCCTAACTAGAGCTATATAACAAGAGTCTGATTAAAACATGCTAGAATATTTCAAAAGCACAATTATTAATAATAACATGAACAAGTAACAACGACAAAAGTTACAATAAATTATTTGGATAATAATCACATTTTTTTAAGAAAAGAAAATCTGTTGGCAGAAAGATAACTTTTTTCATAGAAGAAACAGAAATCTATCACTTATAATCGGATAGATTTTTAATAATTAACATCATCAAAAAGCTCCATATTACTTAAATTAATTTATATAATAACTTCATAAGGACAAGTTACTATACAAATCAATTCAAATAACAAGAACATCCCAAAATTAAATAGGAGAATATATTAGCTTGTAAATGGTCACGGTGATAACATACATTTACTATAACTAATAAAACTCTCAGATAGGCCATAATTAATCATCATATCTCAAAATAAATATTTATCTAAAAATTTATTAATTTAGTAAGTGGGCACTTTGGTGGCAAACACTCACTTTGTCAATAAAATTTTCACAAAATAAAATAATATTCAAGATCAATTATCATATCCATATCCAATTTGAATCACATGTTTCCCATGAAAACAAATAAATTTAATTTATTAATATAATTATCATGTAAGCAGATAATTCCATAGCAACTTGTTTTACTCAATAATATGAAGTATGACAAAGACCAGTCAACCCCACTTGGGTGATTTGTAAATTCACATTGGTATGTAATTTAACCTGTCATATACATCATGTATGAAGCAAATAAAATTATACGATTTTTTTTTATGAACATGAAAGTGACAATAAATTACACACTAGAAATATTTGGAATTACTCTTGAAGTTATTGACAATTGGTAAGTTTGATAATTTCATCATTTCTGAATTTCATGTTTCATCAAGAAACATACAAAAAATAAACAAATTCCATTAGTATATAAAAATAACAATGACATAAGTGATTATATATCATAAAGTTAATATAAAATTAAACTCAAAACTAATGAAAAATGTAATCCTATCAATATTTTGATAATATCCAAATTAGACATCCTTCATAACTAAAATTGCATCTTAAACATATTGAGAAATTCAATACGGCTTCGTTTAATTGTTCATGAAAAGTTAATGAAATTAAATAATAATAATAATAATAATAATAGCACTAACAAAAAAATTTGTAAAATATCATGCGTAACCATCAATTGTAATATTAAAATATTAAAGACTTAAGAATATAATTATAAATAATGGCATAAAAATAATATATTTAAAAATTTTAAATCACAAATTTATTGAGAAAACAATCAAATTTTAAATGTCAATTTTTTTATTAAACCAACTCAAAAGTTTCAATGTTACAAGAAAAAAATAGTATAATAATCATTTATGCATCATACTTAATCATATCATATAATACTGTATCCCCAAAAAAAAACAACCAAAAACTTTATTAATTCAATAAATAACGGCCAAAGTCAAGATTTTTATTTCTACTAATAAAAATTTTCAAAAAATGGAACAGTTGTTACCCATAAAATGTCATTAACATTTTCCCAATAATAGACATTCCAGAAAATATAAGGTTTAATGATTCTAACATATAATAGTTTATTTTAACATTTGTTCAAGGTGAACAGAGTCTTATACGGTAAAATCGAAGAAAGTGTCACTTGAGAATTTATATAAAATCATAAAATATTTTCTTTTAATAAAAAAAAAATGATTTATCACAACGCCATAAAGTACCCAGGTCCCAATCGCAGAGTTACAACGCAATTCATCTAGAAATTCAATATAATACTTCATAATTTCTAAAACACGTAAGTAATTTCAGAAATTTTTAAAACATGTAATGTTTATTGGCCTATTTAAGCCCATAATGGGACATCTGGTATCCCAAAAATTTGTTGGTCCAAGCCCAACAAACAGAGCCTCTCCTACCTCACGAAATTCTGCAAGCAACGGAATTTCAGATTTTTAACAACAATTTCTTCTGTGTTTTATTTTATTTTATTTTATTTTTAACTTTTACTGTAATCAATATGATCAATAAAAGTCCCAATCTTCTTCTTTTTTTTTTCTTTTTTGTTAATGGAATAACCCAAGATTTTGTGGAATTTCCATAATTATTTCTAGAATCTTAAAACTTAATACTATAGTTTATGCAAGATTCATTAGCCAAGACTTTAGAGAAATAGACATAACCAAAACTAGAAACAAAATTTAATATTAAAATTTTACGTGAACCTTTACACAGATTCAAAAATAAGGAAAAACTTTCCCAATTTTCTCTTAATATGCAGTTTCGGCATAACAAATAAGAATATCAACTTAAGAAGAATTACATAAATTAAACACAAAGGAGTTCATGTCATTGAGAGAATTTAAAAACCTAAAACAATTTCCAGCAAATTTCATTACCACTATTTAGGATTTTAGATTTAAGATTTAGTATAATTGCTCTGATATTAGTTATTAGAAAATATTCAATTACCATAAATCATTTATACAAAATCTAAAACAACGGAATAATTAAATATAAATTAAATAAAAAATTATTATTTTTCATATTATGAATTGTTTTTTGTAACAATTACATCACAAAAATATACAATATACTTTGAGAGCAAATTCTTTTTAAACTTTCCCATGATCAACAAGACAAACTTGAATAAGATGATAAGTCATAACCTTATGAAGTGTAAAGGGGACTTGTCTTATAAGCATATAATTGACTCACTTTCCATTAAGATTGTCAACTATAGGCTTACACCAACCTAAAACATCGCATCCAATACATTGAACCTTAAATCAAAAAGATGCAACCTAATCAATTGAATCACTTATATATTCAAGTTTTTGGGTAATATTTGGATTATATGTTCAACCCATTTTCACAATCCAAAATTCTAATTAATTGAAATTCAATAATTATAAAAATATTCTAACAACATATACATATATTCATTTGTTGCAAATCATTTTCTGTTTCAAATGTGCAAAACACTCTTTTAAATCAATTTTACATGTTTTCAAGTGGCCATAATGTTTGCGAGGGGGATTGAGATTTCTAAACAAGAAATGAAAGGGTAGACAAGTTGAGTCTATAAAAATATCAAATTCTTAAAAAAAAAAAATAGTACACTTTAATGTTGTTGTGAGTTTAAATATTTTTTTTTCTAGAAGCTGATATGTTCATATATGCAAGCCATCCACACTTACAGTGATAACAAAAGCTATTAAAATTGAACAAATTATAATACTTTTCAAAGTTAAAATAAGCCTGTGTTAATTTTAAAATTAAATTAGAAGTCTACGATTTCAAAAAAAAAAAAAAAAAAACTCAAGGAAGGGTGAATATGTTCATAGATGGCCAAGGAGGGAAGATTATTTGTCCGAATTGACAGATTTATAAGGAAACTGCTTTAAGAGATTATGGAGCACATTGTGTAAATAAAAACCAGGGGAAGATTAAATTTGTTCATTATTAATTATAAGAATTGAATTTTATTTAATTGTAATTTAAAGTGTCAAAAATAGTTAATATATGATTTACACTATAAACATTTTATTATCTATATAAAATCTAATTTAAAATTAATAGAATTGTCACATAGTTAAATTTTTATAAATTATAATTTAATCAATTTACCTACTTGACATATTAACTATTATTTGCAAATTTCTCTAGTGCATCAAGTAATCCTGCTACAAGAAGGGATGTTTAGTTAGGGAATTTTATAGGGAAAATAACAAAATCAAAAAATTAATTCTCTTATTAAATATTTGATTTAAGTGTAGTAGCATTTATTACTGTTATTTGATCTTAACAAATTCCTCTTATTTGAAATCCTTCCTTGACCTAAGATATCGAATTCCATTATCCTTTGGAAACAAGAAAAACAATTTCATCTTTCTTTTCTTTTTTTATCTCATGAAGCTTCCACCACCACCTATTGATATTAACTATCACCTACCACTACCTTCTACTATTGACCATCATCCATCGTTGCTATCATCATTGATCACTGTTCATAACCACCTTATATCATTAACCATTGCATTCCTCTACTACCACTATTGCACACTGCCTATCACTACCTTTTCACTATTGATCATCACCCACCACTACTATCAATATTTATCATTACCTATCATCATTTATTATTGTTGATTATCATCTATCATTAGCTTTCACTGTTGACCACCGCCTATCACTATTACCATCATTTACCATTACTCACCCCCATCTTCCGTTGTTGACGATCACTTATTATCACCATTACTATTAACCACCACTCACCATTATTTTTTACTGTTGACTATCATTTATCACCACAATTATCGTTGACTATTACCTACTATCACCTTTTGCTGTTGCTCACCACCTACCACTACCTTTCATTGTTGGCCACTATTAACTATCACCCATTACCACTTTCTACTATTGGCCACCACCCACTATCATCTTCTATCGTTGGCCACCACTCACCACTATCTTCTACCGTTGAGCATCTTCTACCACCCATCTTTTGCTATTAATCATCACCTATCTGTATTATCATAATTGACCACTATCCATTATCACTATTATCATTAGTCATGTCTACTATCATTTTTCACCGTTGACCACCGCCCACTACCACTTTCTGTTATCAATTACCACCAACTAACATCTACTATTATCTACTGTCGTTAATTACTATCCACTACTACCTACTGTTATTTATCACCATCTATTACTATGTGCTGTTATTGATCACATCCACCACTATTTACTACCATTAATGACTATTCACCACCACTTATCATTCTTAACCATCGCCTACCACTATCTATTGTTATTGATTATTACCCGCCATTATTTAACGTTGTTGACCACTATCCATCACTATTAATCACCTAATTAAATAATAAGAAATTTAACTAAACAAATTAAAAAATAATTGTTATCATTACCTTTATTCCTACTTATTTAATTTCATTATCTTTCTATTTTCATAAGTTAAACTAAACTCCTTCTAAATGTATCTGACATTTTTTTTTTTTTTGGGTTAACCGTGAATGGGCGGAACTGAATGGACGGAAGCTCACGTATCAGTGAGGATCACGATTCCTAAGGAATTGGAGTTTTAACAACTCTAGTTCATCAGAGACCCCATAGATTGCAAGTTGTATCAACGTATCAATGTTTTAAAACACTTTCGTGGATGTGCTCTTACGTCAGCCAGCATTTTGCTAAGTTGCACTGTAGAAACAACCTTTTTATTTATTTCAACGCCACACTCGTTGCCGTATAGTTAGTATTAAGATTTTATTTATTTAAACAGAAGATAATTTATATAAAATTAATCTTATTTATTTATATTTATAGTTATAAAATTTTAAGATAATAAAAAAATATTTTATTTATTTAATATTATATGTGAAAAATATAGTGAAAATAAAATCTATTATTTAAAAAAAAAGTTTTTTTTATTATTGTAATACTAAATATTATTTTATTAATCACAAAATATATAAGTGATATAAAAATCCTTTACTTATTTATGATTAAATGAAATTTTCTAATAAAAAATATTTTTTGATAAAATAAATAAACCCTTGCTCCCCGTCATAATTACAAGTTGTAATTAAGTAACTGTACAATAGTATAACAGTGATGTATTAAATTATTTGGTTTGCATTCTTCTTATTCTTTCCAATGGCAATCTTTGCGAGACTGAAGTATTGCATTCAATAAAATTAAACTGTTGGCTACTTTGACAATTACTGCTGGAAAACTTAGCCATGGAGAAAGAATTCAATTTTATCCAATAAACACATTAGAAGGGTACACACGAAGAAGAGAAAAAGGAGTCCTACATGGTTATATTTTGGCGACAAGTTATTTCCACCCGAAGTTTTAGTGAAGTATAATAGCCCACTCTATTTCTGATGGATCATGGAATTCATGAAATTCCTGACAAATAAATATCATTGATATAGTCCAGAATGAACGACCTGATCACAATAATTTAATTTCGTATGCTAATTGAATGACTCCTAATTCAAATAAATAATTTAATTTCGTATGCTAATTGAATGACTCCTAATTCAAATAATAGACTATGATACCTTGGATAATTCGGATCTACAGCAAGGTAGAGCTTAAAGTCATGGTTAAATGAGTCAACTTGCAATCAATCCACTGTAGCCACAAACTCAATAATTTAGTCATCAAGCATATAAAAAATAAATCAACTCTTGGAGTGTGTTTGATAAGACTTTTAAGCTAGTTTATAGCTTATTTGACTAGCTTATAAGTTTATTTGACTAATTAGTTCTGTTTGATAAAAGAGTTTATTGAATTAACTTATAACTTTTCTTCATATGCTAGTTGAAGTAGCATCTTAGGCGAGCTTATGACTATTTAATTTTTATTTTCTTTTTTACCCTTTAGTCAGTGCTCCTGTGGTCGTGAATCTTCTTGGAAAATGTCTTCCTTGCGGCCCAAGCTTCTTCTGAATGCTTGGGTGCATATACAAGAGGCTTTTTATGAAAATAAATATTATTTTAAATATTTTTAATTTCTAAAATAATATTATTTTATATTAATAATTATAAAATAATAAATATTCTATTTTATTTTTATAAAAAATATTTTT
>JANHAO010004872.1:0-23483 GCA_026873985.1 Saraca asoca | reverse complement strand
AAAACACCATTTTTCTGTTTCCTGAAAACTGTTTTTTAGTTACACTTTTAGAAAACAGTTTTTGAAAAATAGTTTTTGAAAACAGATTGTCAAATAAATTTTTTTATTTTTGCAGAACAAGAAAATAAAAAAATTATTTTTAAAAATAAAAAAACAGTTTCCCAAACAGGGCTGAAGTTTTTGATTTCTGAAATATTACTTGGTCCTTTAACAAAAATTTCTAAAATATTGCAATAATACAGAAATTCTTTAACAAAACTTGGAAGCAATTTCTAATTTTACAGAAATATTGAAATTTCTATTCTTTTGGCCTTCTTTCTGTATGACTGCACTATAGGACTAAGTTTTTTTTTTCACAATAAAGAGGAATGCTACAGGAGGATGCAGGAATAGATTCAATAATAAAAGTGGAAAAGTTCCCTCTTTTTATTAACCCCTTGCTTGGTGCAGTAGAAAACAAACGGAAAGAAAATTCTCACAGAAAACAGCAGTAAAAAATGGGATTTTCTCCTACTATGTTAAGGGCAGAAAATACGCAGAAAGAAAAATGGGCAAAAAAATGCCTATGGCCCTACATGAGATGTTTTCTACTCACGTGTGCCGAGAAAAGCAGCAAAAACTCCCTTCTAGCCTTTGCATTTCTGTATCCCAATCTCAATGCCCATCTCAATCTAGTTCCTGAGCTCCATCTTCTTCCTCAATCTGATTCACTGCCTACTGCCTCCTCCCTTTGTCTTTCTGCATCCGACATTCTCTAATTATGATAGACCCATTTCGAAATAACAGGCCGAGCATCAAAGAGGTGTATGAGTGGTGGAAAATTGTGGTTTGTTTGTCGATTGCATTGGTTCAACTTGTGATTTTTGGACTTTGTTTACCGATTAGGTATATTGCTACGAGACTGGCTCTTGAAGGATGGAAGGATAAGCAGAATCTGATGCCCAAGTGGAGATGCAGACTTATGTGGATCACCAGAATATGTGCTTGCTTTATTCTTTTTGCTTTTGGGTAAGTAGGTTTTTTTTTTTTTTTTTTTTTTTTTTTTCTGGAATTGATTTTGAATTTTCAAGTTAAGCTTGAGTTTTGATAGAGGGAATTATGTAGGAATTAGTGAGGAGATGGTGACATAGATAATGATCATCAATAATATTTCTAAATTATTGTGATGTTGTAACATAAGAGCAAAAGCAGTTTATATATTAGTTTAATTTATTATAGTGGCATAAAAAATTTAGGACTTTCAGGAAAAGACGGAGGTAAAAGAAATAGCAGTGCCATATTTTATAGAGCATTGCTACCTATTTACCTTTTAATAAGTTATAATGATGAGCAATCAGAATTTATTGATATGAAATTAGTGTATTGACATATTTAATATATAAAATATTATTTTAAAATTTGAAAAAAAAGATACAAAAAATTATAACAGTTTATAAGTAGATTAAGTCATAAAATTATTTTCTTTTCCTTTTCTTTTCTCTTATTTTCTTTTTAACCAATCAACAAACTTCTATTTTCTTTCCTCTTTTTTTTTCTATCAATTAATAAAATTTTCTTTTCTTTTTTTTTTTTCCTTTTCTTCCTTCTCATTTTCTCTCCTATCAAGCAAGCAAGGGTACGTATAAAAAGCACGCAGTATCATCAAACTGTATACAAATTTATCATCAAGAAGGCCAGGGGATTGCCCTCCAAACAAAATCCCATATTAATGCATCTACAGAAAGAATACTAACAAGCCAAAACAGATCTTCAATGAAAGAATTGAAGAAAGGGCTTGTGAAGATTTCCTAACATGCAAGTAACTTCAGCCGACGAGACTTCGTAAGAGGATCCTAAATCGTGTCTAATCTATGATTCTGTCATTATGTATAAACAATCCATTATCCGCTCAAGTAAACAATGCCACTGAGATGTCAGCCAGCTTCCTCGCACGTAGCCGTGACTTGGATTTCCTCAGTGGAGCATTTGGAGCTTCAATATCATCAAAGTCATTTCCATATTCAGCGTCAATTGCAGTACCAACTACAAAAGATTTCTTCTTTGGTGTGCTATACTCAAAATGCCATTGCTTAGCAATCACAGTCTGAAATTCCCAAAAAAAATTAAATAAATAAAAATCCATCCGAAGCCATTAATTAGAATACAAATCAATCACATTAAACAATATTTCTGAAATACTTACTGCATCTCTAATCACTTTTGATACATGAAAAAGCTGTTTCAAATCTTCATGATCCACTTCACATAACATCCTTATCTGCAAATATCAAACCAACAGAGAAAAGAAAAAAATTCCAAATTAGCAACCACAAACGCATGAATCAAAACAAAATTTTCAGTCAATTCAAGCTTAAAATGGTTTTTTTTTTTTCCTACTCACCAAAATTTCTTGAGGCAGGGCTTCAAGACGAGACCCTGTAGAGTTGACAATAAATTTTTCATTGCACATTCTCTTTGATGGAGCCACTGAATCCGAATCCAACAGAGAAAGTTCAGCATTATTGGAAACTGCAATCCTCTTCCTACTCAATGACCGAGTCAAACCCACAAACTCTACTGTCATTTTTTTTCAGTAAATTTTCACCAAGAACACTCAAATCCCACGGAATAAATAAAATTAATGCTTTTTTCTTTCTACTAACTTCAACCCCAAACACCCCTAAAATCCACTATCTCTCAGTAACTTACTTACAAAGCCACAGTAAAATAAGAACCCTTTGGAAACTGATCACAACTGTGTGAATCGAATGGAAAAAGATTGAAACTTTTCGGAAATGAAAAACTTTGCTAAGAATCGCGGCAATAAACTACGTAGTAGCTGTTAAGGAAAGTGAAACTGGCGAAGCTTTGTATATATAACTCGGGAAAGAAGATAGCTTTTTCCTTTTTGGGATTAATTTTAAAACCGAGTGAAGAAATTACGGGAAGTTTCCAAGAAAAAGATATTTACGTGTTTGCTGTTTACCCTCTCTCCCTTTGTCGGCGGTTAAATATGGGAAACTAGCCGTTGGGATGGGCACGTGGCGATGCCGGAGAGGATGTGGGATGCAAGTGGACCTGACGTGGCAATTGGTCGGCATGAGTCGGCTTTGTCGGTAGTTTCTGGAACACGTTCTTTGGACGTGGTGGTGTGCTTGGGGTAGTGAAATCGGGACCATCCACGTTGCAGGCGATGGAAAGAGAGCGTCATGATTGTGACACGTGGAGAAAAGCAATTAGATGGATTGATGAACGGTGCGGATTGACACTAAATTTATATTTTTTCTAAAAAGAGTTAATAATAAAGTAGCTGAGCGAGCATTAGTGTGCTCTAATTGGACGGGCCTAACTATGCCTCCGACGGAGAAATCCAAATAGGCGGCTGGCGGCTAGTGTTGGATGTATTATGAAATATTCGAAATAAAAAGAAAATAAAAATTTTAACTGGGAGTTCTTTTTCTTTTTCTTACAAAACTAACCTTTCAGACTGAAAGGTCAATATGAAATAAAAAGCATTGATATGCTGATCTGCGTGTGATTGGGGTTTATCGTCGAAGCAGGAGTAAGCTAAGAAATCTGTACCAATCTTGAGAACAGAAGTGGAAAAATTAATAAATATTAAATAATGTTATATACTTTTTAATTAAATATTAATAATGTTTTATACTTTTTAATTTGTAGGCTAATATATGGATATTCCTCCTACAAATATATGAGAAAAAAGCAATTTATTGGCACAATATTTTTTCAAACTAATTTAACAATTACATTTTAATAGTTTTTTGCACACACAAATCAATTATACTTTCAACAATTTTTGGTAAGCATATTTTTTAAGAATTTGACAAGTATATGATGTTGAAGGATGACAATTTGTTTTGAATTTGAAGATTCCTAATGAGATTATCTTGTGGGACACGAGAATAAGGAGATTTTTTGTCTTGTGGGGATGAGACAAAAGTTTGCCTTATTCCAAAATTTGAAGATGAACAAAAATCATACTTCCTATTTTGCATCCTGCTTTGCCCTAAGATTTAAAAAATATAGTTTTTATTTCGTAATATGTAAGATATTTTAAAATAAAAATATTTGAATATTTTCAAAATAAACTTATGAATTTATTATATTTCATATGCATAACATATAAATAATTACATAATAGAGGAGCGTCTCAATTTGAGATAAAAAATTTAAAATAATTGTTAATTACATATAAATTTATAACTTTATTTATTTATGTTTACAATTACTTGATAATTATATGTAGATTTGTAACACTTAATTTTAATATTTATATTTTTTCTTAATTTTTTTTATCATTCCCCGAAATACTCCATGAAGCTCAGTTGCCCCATGAGACATAAAAAAGGGTGGATTTTATCCCTAATAATAAGCTATAAAACCAATGAATATTTTATCCTTGATAATAAAGCATAAGATAAAAGAAGGCAAATTTGCCTGCCTTACCCATTGAAATGGACAAGTGAATCGGAAGGTGATGTTCTCAAAGAAATATTCCCCAACATTGGAAGACATTGAAGGGTTAGAATTGGACGACAAGTTAATAGGGTCGCCTGACCTTCCAAAAATGAAAAGAAACGGTGAGAAAAGTTGAAGACCACCTTCAAGGATCAAAAAGTACAAAGGAAAAAAGAAAAGCAATACAATGGTCAATTACAGAAAGGAGGAGAGGTAAGCTATAAATGAGAACACCAAAAAGCTCAAGAAGGCCAAGGGGCAAATATAAGTCTCAATGGCCTCTTCAGCAAGCCCTAAGCCTCAATGAAGAAACTAGAAGGCATACCAAGTAATGGTTATGTAGGCAAAAATTATCTTGATAAATTCAATTCCCATAAAGAAAAAGAAGAAAAGAAGCGAAAATGTTAAGAAGATAAAGTAGAAAACATACTTGTGGAGAGGAAGCCTTACGAGATGACAAAAAGCACTAGTGGTTTGCTTGAAAAACATAAGAACTAGGTTATGCAAGATAGCTGAGAGAACAAGGCCAAAGCAAAGTGTTTTCAAATTTCTTAGCTTGGTATTTAAAGGCTAAAGGAGAAGGATCCAACGGCTGGGAAAAACCAACATAAACGAACTAGATGGCAATCCTCGTCTTGACATAACACTTGTAAACATCTATGTGCTTCGAAAAGATAAATTTAATGATGAGTGTTGATGACAATTAATGGACAATTGCCCAGGAATGCAAAAGGTCCTCTACCTACCCAAATGACATAATGTGGGGTAGGAAGAGACAAGTGACACAATCCAAAATGAATTCATTCAGACTATGATCTTTTGGCCATAGCAACAAATGGGTCAAACCACCCAAGCCTAGATGATAGGGTCAGGTCATTATGGACAGTCTAAGTCTTCAAGAGATTAAGCATAAAATTTGGGACCATGGCCAAATGACCAAGAAGTTTGGGACAATCGTTCAAGGTTGTAAATTTGACAACCAAGTTTGTTAGAAGAAGATAATTTCTTAATGACCTCAATGCTAACTAGTATGCTAAGAGGCATGCAAAAATGGTATGACTATATTATCAACCATTAGGCAAGAGTCCCACTCACACCATTGATGCATTATGAACATGTGGACACTCTTCATTTGTTTATAAGCATGCTAATTGATATGATTAGCATCTATATAAATGTCCAGGTATCCCCTTTTTATAGATCATCTTCACTATTGATATCAAAGCTTTACTTCTAGAACTAACTTAGATGTCAAAGTGTATTCAAAGAACCTCTTCCATTATATACTATTGACATTGTTCTTTATGCGGATCGCTTCTTCTTTGATCACCACACTTGAAACTGATCTACTCCAATGCAAGAATTTCACCATCCGTAGCTATAATTTTGTAGTTTGGAGATGTAACCGCTTCTTCATGATTGTAGCTTAGAAGATAAGGGCTCGAAAATAAAAGTCTGGAATATTTCCCTCACACATATTCTTCCAGAAAGGGAAGACAGTTCATAACGACTACATTGTGCTGGGCTACCCGTTCAATATGCACAATCCATATGTAATATAATTAATTTAATTCTGACTTGCAGCTACAATTACACCTGAGTTTCTAAATTTTCAATAGGTAATTCATAATTCATTTAAATGGACTAGATTCATTGAATAATTTCTCCCTCTTGACTGCTTGTTGAAGTAACAAGCTAAAAATTTAGTTGAAAGAAGTATCTTGGAGAAATGAGTTATTAAACACAATTTAAAATCTTTTCTCAAAAGTCATTTTGAAATAACTAATTTATAAGATGTTTTTCTTTAAACATTTTAATGAAATGTTTATGAATATTAATTTATTAATGATAGGATCATAGAAATGGAGAATTAGTAGAAAACCTTTACTAAATTACGAATTAGCATATATCATCCAATAAAAAAAATGGCCATTGTAATGAAAGATTCAAAGCCACCATTTATATGTCATTGTTCTGTTGAAATTTTATTTAATTAATTCTCCATTGCATTAACATATTTTAGATTAATAATAAAAATCAATTTGAATTATAATAATATAAGAATGCTAACATTATGTTAATTTAGTCCATTTAAGTTATGATTAAATTTAATTTGACGCTTAGACCTATGTGATAAAGTAGTATGGCGATTATTTTTATTGGACCTATATTGTGATGGGTGGATTGATCAGATATCATTTGACTTTGATAAAATTGGTAAAAGTAAGTAGAGGTCCATAACTCTAACCTAATATGTTATTGCTTCTAAACCCTCCTAGTAACTATTTTATTCTTCCTGTTGTGGTAGCTAGGTTATAGAGCTAACAAAACCTATAAGAAGATATGATCATCTGAATCATGGGGTTCGATCAAAGCTGAATAGTGTATCTAAATTGAAGAATCTGATCAAAAAGTTAAAGAGATAAGGAGATAGGAGATCAAGAAGAGGAGATTTATTTAATTATTGATATGATGGACCTTTTCGATTTTTTCGGGAAGGGAATACCAAAATTAAACATAATTGGTAATGGTTTCATAAAATTGATGACTAAGTTAGAGTTAGAATTATATGAGAATAAAAAACCCTAAATCAGTTTCATAAAACATCTATTAGAATTGTTGATTTGAAGAAAAATTTTGGAATAAAAAACTAACTTAATGTTTGGATTTTCTTATACAGAATCAAAACACAATCTTTTCATTTTTTTTTTCAAATTAGAGTATAGGTTGATTTTAAAATAACTTTAGGAACAAAACCCATAAAAAATTTAAGAAAAGATTGCCTAAAAATGGTTAAATTGGAACAAGATTGAGTTAGGACTAAATTAGATTTGTGTGACCCCGAATTACAATCATTCGAGTGAACAAGAGACAAGATGGCTACTAGTTGGTAACACACTCACCCATGTGCATCACTGGTGCATGTAGGCTATGTGCCACCTTGATGGTGGCCCACAGTGGTACAAGTTGCATTACTGTGGTCCAATTTCCAAGCGCATTTTTTGGATATTTTTCAGATTTTTCTAGAAGTAAAAATTTTTTATTTAATTTTTGCCCAATTTATTTAAACAATAATTTGGTATTTTCTAAGTGTAAAAATTTTACTATGTGATTCCTATATAATGGCCTACAATATACTATTTTTCCAGAATTTTTTGATATTGTTTAGTAATCATATAAATTGTACATGATTATATGCATAAAGTTGGAATTATGTAGGAATCATATTTACTCATATTATACCAGAAAATTTTGTGTAATTGTGTATTCACTTATTGTTGGTCCAGTTACATAAAATTTTGATAAATAAAAATTGTAAAACAATGAAGCACAAACTATTCAACAAATTCCGTAGTAAAATAAAGCGAGGCAAAATCTCACACATCAATAAGAGCAAAAGTAGATATTACAATACAAATTGTTGAAAATTCAAAAAGAGTAGGGATAAAAAGATTCAGTTACAAGATTTATAGTGGTTCTCACTTAAAAAATAATCTTCAAGGCATACATCCACTTCCAAGCTCTCAACCAAGCTTGAATCTACTATAATATCAGTCCCACCAAGTTTAAACATGCACAAGGAGAAGCCTTTACAATTATTATTTAACCACAATTAAAATCCTCTTTGAGAAGCTTAACCTCTCACTAAAAAAGAGAAAACTAAAAGCTCAAATACTCTTTTAACTTTAGGTAAGGCTACTCTTAAGAAACCAAAAGTGTTTTAAAGATATGATAAAAATTTAAAGAACCTTACAATTTGGATTTACAAATTGAAGCTTGATAGATATGGAATCAATCAAATTTTGCTCATATCAAAGAATTTATATAAAGAGTTGAAGGACAGATAAAAAAAGAATGTTTGCTTCTTAAGAATTAGGGTTTTGCTATTAAGAAAATGTGTAAAATGAGTATTTATAGTAAGAGAGCACGACACTTAGTAAAAATTATCTTTATTTCAAAATATTTACCTATACAATCATGATTGTGAATTCAAATTTAGAATTTCCAATCAAAATCGTGAGATTCAATTTTAAATGCTACAATTCGAATCATAGCAATGTAGTTTAAAATTCCATTTTACTTGCCGAAAATTGTAAACCTTCAATAAGTATAGAATTTCATGTGAACAAAATCATGATGAATTTAGTTCAGAAAGTACCAATTTGAATCACAGAAAACTAGAGCAAAATCTAATTCAAATTTTAGGTTATTGCAAAATTTTAGCCAAACTGAAATGGTTGTGATCAGAATCACAAAAGTAAATGTAAAAGATCAATTCAAATCTAAGGCAAGACCATCCTGCCCTACTCTAGTGAGAATAATTGATAAAGCAATTCAAAATTCTTGAGTCAAATCGCAGGTCTTGAGAATGTCAAATAAAATTTGCAAATTTATTTTAAAACCATTTTACTCTATTTTAAACTTCATATACCAATCCAAAAACATAATTCCAAATTAAATGAATATGATAAAACATTTAAGAACAAGTTGGAATGTTTTTGGTGAAAATATTTCAAAAACTTTTTGAGCAAAATCTTGAGGCAAACCTTCTAAAGGTAATTTAAAGAAATGAGCTAAATTCCAATGATCTAATACTCTTACAAAACCTAATCTAAGTCTTTAATTAGAAGTCCAAAGCTATTCACAAAGATCCATTGAAAATAAATCAATTCAACTTAACCAACATCATTTATTGTCTTCAAAATACAATTTTATTCAATTTAGAAAATTAGGGGGCTACAGATACCAATCTCCCCTTTTTTTATGATGACAAACAATTTTGGGGTCAGTGTGGGATCAATCATACATTCAGGGCCTATAACATAATTCAACAAGAAAGATCAAGGCTCCCCCTTAAGATAACAATCTCCTCCTATAGGCATGCAACACTTAAAATCCCAAAATACACAATACTCTCCCTTTTGACATATTAATAAGAATAGAGCAAAAGAATAAAGCCAACAACCAAAAACATAAATACCATTGAAAATGATCAAAATTGGATCAATATCCAAAAAAAATATCTAGTTAGAGTTATAAAGTAATAATAGCTAAAAACAAGAATAATTAGGGAAAAGAGCTATGGGAACAATTATAATGAAAGTATACTAAAAACCAGAAGCATCTAGAGCAACCGTATCTTGAATTTCATTCAGTTGTCCCTTCATGCTATTCAATCAACTATGAAGGTCACAAATCTCTGTGTTCATATTTGCTTTAATGGAGTCAATCCTCTCATTGATTTGACAGTGTGACTATTCCATAGACCTAAAAAATTGTGTTTGTTAAACTGGAGTTGCCTTCGGAGAAGTGAAAGTCTCATTTTGGAAATTTGCAGATTCACTAAAATTAGAACCAGAAGCACCACTAGATCTCCCAAATGTTGACCCATCTTGCCTCACCCACCTCCTATTCATAAATCTTAGTTGCATCTGATGTAGAGTCTTTTCATTCATTGAAGTGGAGCTCTCCACATTTTCAACCTCCTTTTCCAATGATAGAGGAACATGAAAGTGTGAAAAGACTTTAATTCATATCATCCTATAGAACAAGAAGTTTTGATTTGGCTTTATGAAAAAAGTGCCCATGTAAGAAAGGATAAGGTATATGATGTTGATTTCCAAAGCCTTTATTGCCTAAATTAGAAAAATTTTGTCTTTAACTATGTCAGTGGAGTTGGTGTGGTGACGTAGAATTGTCTTTACAATTGTGTTGTGAAGGAAACAATCCTCTGTTGATAATCCGATGATTATCAGTTTATCGGTGGAAGTTAAATCAAGTGATAGAATTTGCCACTGATATACTTGCATGTAAATGCAATAGCCATCCTGTAGAAGAAATCATCAAATCAAATGGCATCAAACCATGGCTAAACTACTTTACTTTCCTTACTTTGGATTTTTGACTAACTTCACACATTTCTTAAACTACCCCACAAGCCAAATAGGCTTTTAGGAATTGTATAACTTACCTCCCTTTATTACTGAATAAATATATAATTTCAATTCAAAGTAACATAAATGAAGGTAGATTTTTTATTGATTTGACTTTGAAGCTTATGCAATTTAGATATAGTTGAGCAAGAGAGTGACACTCATAAGGCTGATTTTTTGGAGTTTACGATGCTGTCTAGATATATTGTGGGTAGGTGTCAGGTTCTCTTACTTAAACATTGACTATTTATACACATTCTCCAATATTCATCATAAGTCTTGTTTAAGAAAAGTGTATTAGGAAGCCATCTTGGGTGCTTTATGGAATAGCTTCATACTTGTAGCTTTCATAGGACCTCTAACACTAACACACCATAAAATTTAAATGAAATTGTAAAGCATGTAAGGCCAATAAGGAATAAATAGAGTTTTATTTGGAACATAACACTGAGAAACCATGATAAAAAACAAAACCCCCATTATCAATCAAGCTTGATGAAAATATTGAGAAGCCAAAAGCAACCAAAATCAAACTAAAGAAAGCCATATCACTGTGATAATTTAAGTAAAGAGGAAATCTAGAGAATAAGTAATAAAAAATATACCTAAATAATGCTGCCCCTTTACTTCAAGCTTGGGAACAATTCTTATTGTACACTATTAGAGGAGCAACCCAAAGAATTATTTTCTTTTCTTTTAGGTTATAAAGAAATAAATCAAAGCTTTGCAAAAGAAAAAGAAATGGAATTCAAAGATAAAAAGAGAAGGAGAAAATTGAAGATTTGCCTCAAACATCAATAATGATGTCAAATCTCTATCTTTGGAAAAATAATTTTTAGGGAAGATATTTAGAAAACACAAATTTGGCCTTCACGAGAAAAAAAAAGGGAAAATAAAAAAAATTATATTCCTGAGTAATTGATCAGAGTATTTTAAGGCAATTAAGATTAATTGCCATTAAAAATTACAATTATAATGGCAAATCATAATTGCCAGGAGAGAATAAGCATATTAACTTAATTGGTGGCTTTTATGTAATTGCCACTAAAAGGCACTTTTAGTGTAGTGTGTTAAGCTTTGATCAAACCCCTTAATTCAAATGATTAGATTTCCTTATAGGTTTTGCTAGTTCTATGACCTAGCTATCGCAATAGGGATAATAGAATAACTACTAGGATAGGGTTAACAATAATAGCAAACTAGGTTAGAGTTGGGACCCCTACTTACTTTTACCACTTTCATCAAAGTAAAATTATATTGGACCAATCCATCCATCAAGTATAGGCCCAATAAAAATAAGCATTACACCACTTTAGCACATAGGCCTAAGCTTCATGAAAGCTTGAACTTAATCATTACTTAAATGGGCTAAATTAACATAATTGTGATATTCTTATATTAATATAATCCAGAATTTTACTATTAATCCAAAATATGTTAGTCCACTAGGGAATTAATTAAATAAAATTTCAACATTCTCCTACTTGGATGATATCTTTTAGGTTATAGTTTTTGAATTATAATATGTAGTCACTTCAAAGAATGTTAAAATAATTGTGACACTATTATAGCCATAGGTCAAAATTGAGATCGTAAGTGTTTAATAGCAGACAATATCATATTCAATAAGGATACTGATGCTATGCATGTTTAAACATCTATACCTCAATGACTATGAACATATGTGAAATGTTAATAACAAGATTTACAAAATAGTAAATGTGATTATATATAAATCTCCATATAATGATCCACAGCATCCGCCCAAGATGCTTAATGAGAATCAACATTCATTATACAACAATGAGTTAGGGTCTAAATATCTTCAATAACATTCTATAAACATTATGCACAAAGAATAATAAACATATGACAACATCATGAATATTTCATTAATACAAATCTCAAGATTACAATAAGTTCAAGTTATTACATCAAATACAAAACTCCCACCAACCCAAAACATTACAAGACTTGGCTAAACCCATATTCTTAACATAATCATGATACATTTTCATTACTAAGCTTTTGGTTAGTAGATTTGCAAGCATATGATCTATAGAAACATGCTTAATGTAAGTATGATGCTCACATATCTTCACTTTAGCAAACTGATATTTGACATCAAAGTGCTTTGTATAGGTAGAACTTTTGTTGTTTCTGTTAGTATAGATGTCTTAGAGACAATCAGTTGTAATGGCATAGAAACTACCTATCTTAGCATATTTAATAAACAATGATGCTTTAGCCTCTTTATTAATTTAGTTTTAATATATATGTTTTGATATATGTATGTTATATTGGATAAAGTCCTTGAAATATAATTGTGTATAAATTAATCACAATTGAGATTGTAATTAAGAAATGATTTATACATAATTGTATTTCTAAACATCACTAGATGTTGAATTATTGAGAAAACAGGATATCAATAATTCATGAATAAACCAGCATATGTCATTTCATATTCTTTTAGAAGAATGCAGTGATCTTATACACTTTAGATATGCTGATATCTAGATAAGACATATGGGTATATGTTATGAAACATATGACTAGGTTGATTGGTCATGAGAAAGTATATGGAATAATTCCATGTGTCAATAGGCTTCTCATGTGAAAGGTGGTATAAATGATCCATAGACTTGAGATTAACACAATACCTTATGTATGAAATTGTGTACTTTGATATTATTCTAGACTTGCACTCTTCAATAGTAGGTACGGATAATTCTTGGGTGTACCACAAATATATGAAGGTAGTGATTGATCAAGAAAGAATTCATCCTCCTTTTTAACAAGGAAAGATGTTCAAAAAATGTTTTAATACTTGTGCTATATTGAAAATCATAAGCCTATGATTCATTCTTACATAAAAGGATTTTTATGTATAATCAATTGTGAGATAGCATATGGTTAAACATGCATCTATAATTGGTTGTTCAAATTAGGGTTGATACTTGAACCATATCTTCAGTCCAATTTGAATATCAAGACAAAAAATGATTGAATTACATACTAACACCTTCTCATAAAAGGTTTTGATTTCCATAAATTTATTCATGATATTTAGGTGGTAATGATACTTTGGTAGAAGTCAATCATCATCGATGAATTTATTTAAACAATTTGAATTAAAAGGAGATTTAATTAAATTAAGCTTATAGAAACTTATAAATAAATTCATTGCTAATATGTATGGAAACCTAATGGGTCCCACACAATGGAATCCATTTAATCCAAAGTCAAAGGAAAAATTAGAATGCAAAATGTTTTGAATTCAAGAGTCAAATTAGTGAATATCTTAAAAATTTGAAATGATTAAATGTGTTAATTAATCATTGACTTAATAATTTTAATAGAGATTAAAATTATTAAATAGTAGCAAATTTTCAACGTTGATATTTGAATATTGTTAGAATATTTATATTAACTTTAGAGGAAATCATAAGAGAAGGAATGGTTCCTCACTTAGAAAGTTATTTTAATTAATGAATTAAAGTAATTTGAGAATTATTGCATAAGAGAGTTTGAGTTTAAACTCACAGTTTGAGCTTATTGGACACAAAAGGAGAGCAGATAAGGGTTAATGAGTTTGGACTCATTAAAGTGTATGGACTCCTTAGGCCAAGAGGCCAGCACACAAGCCTTGAGTATTAACCCTAGTTGTTCAACTTATTCATTTAGTGAAGCGGACGGTAGAAGCAAGGGGAAACCCTGGCTTGCATGCCACTCTTACTTGCCTCCACTCTTATGTTTCAATCTCTTGTATTTAAATAGGAGAGATGTTAACCCTTTGAGAGAGATTATAAATACTCCAAGCACATGTGTTGTGCTCCCAAAAATACTCTCTTAATGTGATTTCTCTTCTTTTCTTTTCTTTGTATTTAAACACTAACCCTGACTAAGTGAATTCATGATTCCATAGAGAGTTAGCGCCTTTAAAGCTAAGTGTTGATTTTTCTACTCTACCTATTGTGTGAATATTAGTGGAGGCTTTGAATCAAATTGATTCATGTGGATCACCATTGGTATTAAAGATCAAATATGAAGAATTTGTTTGAAGACAATCCAAAGGACTTGATTATATAAGGAATTGCTTGGAGATCAAATTCAAATTTAAAGATCAAAGATTTTGATAACAACACTCGAGAAGGTATAATTCCAATCCTTATTTTTATAAGTTATTTAAATTGCATGAAACTTTATAAATTAATTTGTAAATAGTATGACTCAGGTTTAGGAAAACATTTTAAAATTCCATTGCACATTTTGATGCTTTTGATATATTTTTCTTGATAGTTTTAGAGAAGTTCATAGTAGCAGCATTGTTGCAGCAAATGGTTAAAGGCCTTAAAATGCTCTCAGTAATGTTAAAGCCAAAAATGAGATTCCTTTACCATATAGTTTCATAAGTAGCTTTATGGCATGTTACATACTGTGCTTCCGTGTGTTATATGCATATTGTATTAGATTAAGTCCTTCAAGTATAATTGTGTATAAATTAATTACAATTGAAATTGTAAACATTAGATAACTTATACATATAATTATATTTCTAAATATCCCTAGTTGTTAAATTATTGAGAAAATAGGGTATCAATTATTCATGAGTAAACTAATATATGTCATGTCACATTCTTTTAAAAGAATGCAATGATCTCATACACTATAGATATGCTAATATCTAGACAAGACATAAGTATATATTATGGGACATATGACTAGATTGACCTATCATGAGAAGCCGTATGAAATGTTACCATATGTCAATGGACTTCTTATGTAAAAGTTAGTGTAAGTAATCCTTAGATTTGAAATCAACCAAATACCTTGTGTATGGAGTTGTACTTTGATATCAATCTAAACTTGCACTTTTAAATATTAAGTATAAATAATAGTTGGGTGCACTATGCAATACATGAAGGTAGTGATTGATCAAGAAAGAATTCATCTTCTTTGACAACAGGGAAAGATATTCAAAAGATGTTTTGACACTTATGCTAAGATCAAAATCATAGACTTATGTATTGATATATAAAAGGAGTTTTATGTATAATAAATTAAGAGGTAGTATATAGCCATCAAACATACACCTATAATTGGACATTTAAATTAAGGTTGACACTTGAACCATATCCTAAGTCAAATTTGAATATCAAGAGATGAAGGGATTAAATTACACACAACACCTTTTCATGGAAGGTTTTGATATCTAAAATTCTATTCATGACATTTAGGTATGAATTTGTTAGAAGTCATCTATGATCTATGAATTTATTTGAACAATTTAAGGAAATCATGTTTGAGTTAAAAAGCATTTCAATTCAATTAAACTTGTACAAGCTTGTAAATAAATTCATTGCCAGTATGCATAGAAACTTAAGGGTCACAAATAAAAGAATCTCTTTGATCCAAAGTTAAAAGAGAAGTTATAATACAAAATGTTTTGAATTCAAGTGTTGAATTAGTGAACATGTTAAAAATTTGAAATGATTAATTAAGTTTAGTAATATGATTATAAGTGCTAATTAATTAATGGTTTAATAATTTTAATAGAGATTACAATTATTAAATAGTAGCAAAATTTTAATATTGATATTTGAATATTGTAAGAGCATTTATATTAACTTCATATGAAATCATAAGTTGAAGAATGGTTCCTTACCTAGAAAGTTGTCTTAATTAATAAATTAAAACAATTTGAGAAGTATTTTATGATTAGATAAGAGAGTTTATAAGTTTGGATTCATAGTAACCTAATAAAGGAGTTTAGACTTAATGGACACAAAAAAAAAAGAGCACATAAAGGTTAATGAGTTTGGAATTATTAAGACCAAAGTAAGGAGTGTGGACTCCTTGGGCCAACTGGGCAACACATAAGCTTAGAATATTAACTGTAGCCAAGCAGCCCAATCACTTGGAGACAACGCAAGCAAGGTAAAACCTAGTTTATGTGCCACTTATACTTGCTTCTCACTCTTGTTTGTGCTCCAATCTCTTTTATTTAAAGATGAGAAATATCAACCCTTTATTACACAACACACATAAGCATGAAATCCTATAACATATGTTGTGCACCCAAAACTCTTCTAGTATGATCCTTCTTTTCTTCACCACATTGCATTCAAACACCAATACTATCCAAGTGAATTTACGATTTCCTAGAAAGTTAGCACCTCTTAAGCTAAGGAGTTAATTTTTGTACTCTACCTATTGTGTGAACATTGGTAAGGGCTTTGTATCAAATTAGTTTGTGTAGATCACCATTGATATAAGAGATTAAATCTGAAGGAGTTTCCTAAAAATAATCCCAATTGGAGAGTTTGTAGAATTGCTTGAAGATTAACTTTGAACTTCAAGACTGAGAATTACAAGCACAACTTTCAAGAAGTTATAATTCAACACTTCACTTTTAAGCTTAATTATTTGAATTATACAAAACTTTATAAATGAATTTGTAAACAACCTGATTTGGGCTTAAGAAAAAATGTTAAAATTCTATTGTGCATACTTGATTTTTTTTATCTAATTTTCCTAACACCATAGTGAAGGTTACTATAGGTGATTGCTTGCACTTTTCCATAACATATCTCCTTCTGTGATTATAAAGATGTATCCATATGTCGACTTATGATCATCTGAACAATTACTAAAATCATAATTTGAGTAGCTTGTAACCACTCGATCATCAAATCTTTTATAGCTGAGCACGTAATCCTTTATACCTTGTAGGTACCTCAAAACTCTTTTAGCAATAGTCCAATGTCTCTTGTTATCCTTAGCCTATACTTTTCTAAATTGAGTAAACTTGTATTTTGACAATAACAAATGATTTTGGTTGAGTTGAATTGATTTCATTTTAGTGGATCTTTATGGATGGCCTTGGACTTCTAGTTGAAGACTTAGATTAGGCCTTGTTTATAATAACTCTATAAAGGTATTGGATTGTTTGAATTTAGCTCATTTATTTAAATTACCTTTAAAAGGTTTACCTTAAGATTTTACTCAAAAAGGCTTTTCAAATATTTTCATAAAAACATTCCAACTTGTTCTTAAATGTTTTATCATATTCATTTAATTTGAAATCATGTTTTTGGATTAGTTTACAAAGTTTAAAATGGAGTAAAATGGTTTTGAAATAAATTTGCAAATTTTATTTCATATTCTGTAGACCTATGATTCGACTCGAGATTTTTGAACTTTCTTGATCATTCTCGCTATAACAGGGCAAGATGTTCTTACCTTGCAATTCAAATCGATCTTTTACACTTGTTTTTTGCCATTTTAATAGTAAGCATTTCAGTCTAGCCAAAAGTTTGCAACAACCTAAGATTCGAATCAAATTTTGCTTTAATTTTTTGTGATTTGAATTATTACCTTCTAAACTGAATTTTACAATTCTAATTGCATGAAATTCTACCCATATTGAGGGTTTGTAATTTTTGGCAACTAGAATCAAAATTTTCACTACATTGCTGTGATTTAAATCATAGCATTCAAAATTGAATCCTATGATTCTAATCAAAAATTTGAAACTTGAATTCACAACTCAAATCGCATGGATAAAATTTTGAAATAATGGTTATTTTTATAGAGTGTCTTGCTATAGATACCCATTTCACAAATTTTCTCAATTTTAAAACCCTAATTTTAAAGAGGCAAACATTCTTTTTTCATCTGTGCTTCAACTCTTTATCTAAATTCTTTGATATGAGCTAGATTTGATTGATTCCATATCTTCTGAGCTTTAATTTGTAAATCTAAACTATAAAGTTCTTTAAATTTCTATCATGTCTTACAAATACTACTGGATTTCCTAGGGGTATCCTTACCTAAGTTTAAAAGAGTAGTTAAGCTCTTTGTTTTCTCTTTTTGAGTGAATGGTTGAGCTTCTCAAAGGGGATTTTGATTATGGTTGAGCACTCATTGTAAAAGTTTCTCCTTGTACCTATTTAAACTTGAAAGGACTAATATTATAGTAAATTTATGTTTGGTTGAGAGCTTAGAAGTGGATATATGCTTTGAAGATTGTTTTTCAAAAAGGAACCAGTAAATATTATGATTGAATCTCTCTATCCCTACTCTTTTTAATTTTTCAGCTATTTGTGTTGTGATATTTACTTTTGCTCTTATTGATGTGTGAGATTTTGCCTTGCTCTATTTTACTATGAAATTTGTTGCACATTTTATGCTTTATTGTTTATCATTTTGCCCAGAAGTTAGTTTACTTGAAAGAAATAATTTCTATTTATGAATGTACTCATTGATGCCTTACCTATGTATAGTTAAATAAGTTACTTTGCCTAAGTGCTTTGATTTGTTATTTCTTAAGTGCAAAAATCTGTATCAAACTATCTTATGTTTGTTTGAATTAAAACCATCCAATGGCATTCCAATATCAAGAGATTTTCAAAGGAAACACTAAAAATTGTGAATGATTTTAAAATACCCAATTCACCCCTCCTGGGTGAGTGTTGCCTTATCTTATAATTGGTATTAGAGATATAGGCTCTTGTTTAAAGGACTTAACCATCTTAAGAGGATCCATGACAACCATTAAAAGCACCTCTTTGAAAGAAGGTTTTGATGTTTCAAAATCTCCAATGTTTGAATATGTTGATATTTTCAAACCTCTTTTCTTTAATGGTTCTTACTCTAAGGTTTGGAAAGTGAGAACAGAGTGCTTTCACAAGATCTTAATTTATATTCATGAGATATCATTGTGAATGGTTTTACCTTCAAACCAAAGAGTAAATGGGAGATGATTATATAAGAAATTTTGCTTTGAACATTAACATTATGAAAATTTTGCACAGCAGTTTGAATGATGATACTCATGCCAAAGTTTCTAAATGCTCCAGTGCCAAAGAAATATGGGACACTCTTAGTGCTTTCTATTTTAATAACCTTATTTCTATTAATAAAAGTGTTCATATTGAGCATGAAAAGGAAAAGGAAATAAAGGAGAATACTGTTAAGAAATTTCTTCAAGAGGATTTATAATAATGTGAAATGTGTTCCATGACTCCTTATGAAGAATTTCAAGAGAAAGAAAATGATGGTTCCAAAGAAGAGTCAATCAAGCTTTAAATGGAATAATCAAGCTCTATGACTCAAAAGGACTTAGAGGTATATGATTTTAATCCTAAAGCTAGTCCTTGTTATGATGACTCATATAGTCTCAAAGAATTGCATGATGACAGAATAACTATTGCATTTGATTGTTCAACTTCTTGTGATTTCCAAATTGAAAATGATCTATCCCTAGAGGATGTTGAATACTCAACTTGTTCACTTTCCAAGTCTTTAAGAGAAGAGTTATATTTTACTCTTGGAAAGTCTAGAAAACTTCTTGACAAGCTTGAATCAAAGTGCAATTTCTACAAAGTGCCAAAGTTTTCTAATTGTGTTTTTCATGAAAAATCAAATTCTAATAAGAATTCTATTATTTGCAATTATTATGGTCATCAAGGTTATATTTTTTACTTATGCCTTATTAGAAGAAACTCTTATGTAAGAATCAAAGAAATATAGGTTCCTAAAGTTTCCAAATGTTCTAGCACTAATATTGAAGGACCCAAAATAAAGTAGGTACCAAAAAGTCATCCTAGTACTTTAATTCTGTAGAAATATTCTTAAAAAGGTGGACAATTTGGTTAAGAAAATAATAAATCTTCAATAAAAGCTTTTCCAAAAGAAAAAGGTATAAAAAGAAGGTTTGGTGCAACCAAAACTTCTCAAACATACATTTTTTAAGTGTCAAAATTCAAATTGCTAAAGGAAAAGCAATGGGTAAGTAAGAATCACACTTTCATTGCAAAAGATAAGATATCAATTTCTTAAACCTCTTGTGTTTGATATTCATTAAAAAAGAAGTGAAATAATTCCAAAACATGAGTATTGCATAAAGATTGTGCTTCATCTTAATCAAAATCATATATGCATATGAGATATTATCCTAAATACATGATTTACTTTGTCTTCAATTACCCTTAGCTCTTTGATGTTATAGCTTAATATAAGGGTTTGCAATGGTTGGTATACGTTTCCTTGAACCTTATAGTCTATTGTTCATATATGGAAGATATATAAATGCTTTAAAAATCGCTTTACAAGATTATGATCTTTGTTCTCTCTTTCTTATATCAATCAATCTTTCTCATGAGTGCTTTATATTGATATTCATCTAACTATCATGGACCCAAGTCTTAGTTGGTACCAAGTGTAGGTCCCAAGAATATATATGTATATATATATATATATATATCAAAGTGCTAAGAAAAATGATCTTTCCCTTTTTACATTAGTAAATGATATACATTCATTAAAAATAATTTGGATTCTTTTAGACTACAAAAGTAGAAGTTTTGATAGAATTGCTTTTGTAATTGGAAGCTAATTTGGTGATCAAGATCTTAATTAGAGTGACTGAATTGATATGTTGTGATCTTGAAGATCTAATTAGATAATTAATTAAAATTGTATAAGAATGTATAAAAATAGACTATAGATTGCAACAGAATTTATAAATGTGCAGAAATAGTTTCAGTATTATGCAGAATATGTAATATCAATTCAGCATAGCAGATATATTATGTTGCAATAAAATTGAATTGCAGAAAATAAAGAATTGTAAAGAAATATTAAAGACATTGCAATTTTTAAAGTGGTTCAACTTTAGTTGAAATACAGATAAAGTCTACATTTGATAAGTTAATTCTTAACCGGATTACTTGTTTTATTACTACAATTCATAGGATTTAAACTAGGCTCTTGAAAACTAGTTTACAACAAGAATTTTTCTAAGCTCTTGCTAAACCTAAGAACAACAAGATTTTATCGAGCTCTTGTCTAACCTAGATACAATAATTCTTTTATCTCTTTAAACTATGATCAAACTTATAACCTAGAGATGTACAAAGAATTCACTGCACTCTTCAACTAAATGTAATTAACCTCGCAGCTAAAGAAGATGTAAAAGGAAAACCAACCTCTTTCTTTGTATTTTAAATTCCTATATACTTAGAAATTGTAATTAAGAAAAAAAAAACACATATTTCTAATAACCTAGAAATCTTAAGGTAAAAATCAGAAGGTAAAGATATATAATAACAAGTTTGAAATGACAATTTTAAACATCTAGGTATAAATTCTTTTTTAAATCTTGATAAAGAATCCTTGATTTGATCAGATAAACAGAGGTAGAGATGAATCTTATTAGGCTCAATTTGCTCTGGGAATTTCACTCTTGAAAAAGTAAGTTTATTATGAAAAATTGTATGTTTGAAATGAGTTAGGAGTATTTGTAGTTGTTGTAACCGACATTTGAAAATAACTAATTTTCAATCCTTGAATTGATTCGTGAATCGATTCGTAGCAGTTATAACTGACTAATCGATTTATGAATCGATTCAGCTTATGTAAAAATCGAAAACCAAATCGATTGATGAATCAAATCATTGTATTTTGAAATTAGGTGTTAAATCGATTCAAGAATAATTGAGATGATTTTCCTAACCTTTGTTAAAAAAAATTTTAAAGCTTTTCTTCGTGAATCGATTTAAGTAGTTTTCACAAGTTTTTCAACATAAATTGATTCACAGAGTGTAAAATGCTTTTTATAAAATTTGCACTTTTGAAAGATCATTTTGAAAATTTATTTGAAAAATATTTGATTTTTAAATCATTTTAAGAGATTTATTTCTACCTCAGTTTATCAGTTTTAAAAGATTTTAATTGTATCAGGATTTGAATAGAAATTTACTTACAAAATATCCTAAAAAAGATAAAATAAGTATTATATGATGTTGTGGATCCCTTGAATCATATTTACTTTGATCTCACTTTGATCCTGCAAAACAAAAATCAAATACTAATGAATATCATCAGATATAAATTGTTTTCAACATCAAAATCAAATAGGGACAGATAATAAAGCAATCAAATGCTAATAATATCCAAAATGCTAATAATCTCATTAGCTAGGCTAATAATATCCCCCTTTTTGATAGTGACAAATAATTTAGATAAGTATGAAAATTTAGGATCAAAGTTTAATTTTTAAATCAAATTTTTATTTGTACTTCAAAATTAGATTATTTTATTTTTACTTTTATTTTCCCTTTTTAATTAGGTCTTCCCTTTTTAATTAAAAGTAACATCTCCTTTTTGAAAATCCTTTTGAAAATCATATTTCTCCATCTTTATCTAAAATCAGATTTCTCCAAAATCTTACTTACTCCATTCTTTTCTAAAATCTCTTTTTCTCCCTCTTTTGGCATATCAAAAAGACAATAATGCATCTATGAAAAATTTATGTACTAAAAATTTTAGAATAGAAGGAAATTAGATTAGAATAGAACAGTCAATATATAATCCAGAAAAATATGTCAACATTTAATGTTCAACCAATATCTCAAAATCAGCATTCTATATAATCTAGTAATCAAAACAAATAATGAATCAAAATACTGAATATTATCCAGAATATATCATCCAAAATAGTCAATACAAACCAAAATCATCATCAAAGTTAGAATACAATATCCATCAATAATATCAAAATGTAGTCTCAAAAACAATAAAGATAATGACAAGGGATAAGGGACTAAGGGGCAATAATAGAGCAGTAGATAACAATCAGTAAATACAAAAGACTATTTAGCAGGAGGAGAGTCTGGATCATCTATCTTTTGAAGTTCAACTTCTTTGTCCTCTTATTTCATCCTCTATGTAATCTCATATACTTGAGTTTCAATTAATTTGAGTCACTCATTAACTTTAGATGCATGCTTTCTGTGTTCAAATTCCATATGTGACATGTGATCTTCCATTATCTCAAACCAATTTTCCTGATTGTCTACTATTTTGTTCATGTAGTCAGACATATGCTTGTGCATCCATTCAATTACCTCAACTAACCTTCCTTCAGCTTTAGTGGATATTCCAACTATGGAGCTTGTGGATCCTCTAATGGTTTGAAGGATTTGTGTCCTTTTCTTAGTCCATATGCCTTGATCATTTTCTTTCATTCCCATTTTATGAAAATGTGAAGTAGTAATCATGATAGTTGAATTTAGTTCTAAAACT